>JAOYMO020084454.1:0-38863 GCA_025802455.2 Iodosphaeria phyllophila
GATTGAATTGAAAGCAGAATTTGTGATTGCTCCTAGTTAGGGCAATTGGGCATTTCAATCTGCTAGACCCACAGTATCCCATGATTGAATTATCCATATGTATTTTGATGGCCTAATCTACCCACAGCAGTACGTTCCAGCTTTCTACGATCACCCATATTATCTTTGGCCATCTCCCTGCCCAATGCACGGTCCATATCCTGGAAGAAAGCCAGCATGGTTCAGCCGCCGAACACCAATTGACTCCTTGGCAATGACACCCCACGGACATTCTTAGAGTGAATCGACTAGTTATATGTCATGTAACTTGGGGCCACCCAGTCCGCATGAATATGTTGGAAAGGTGTACACGGTCATTATACTCATCGCTGAGATGGTACTGGATCTCAGGCCCGTCTTGATAGAACCCTAGTCGATTATAAACCATCCTGCCCGCCGTTGACGCTTCAGTCACTGCCTCCAAACCCCCTCTCCGAACAGCTTCATCTAGACCCCAACGCACCAGCTTCGACGCTATGCCCCTTCGTTGAAAAGACGGATCAACACCACAAAGGTCAAGGATCAGAACGGCAGGGGGTGACCGCGATGCAACCTCTCGAATGCAGCCGACTCGCTGCCTGGTCAAGGATTTGTCCAGTTGACAGAGGTACTTGTGTTCCGATTTGTTGCCTGGATAGAGAGCATCCAAGTTCATTGCCTTGGCTAAATCGGGTTCTGGGACATCGCCGTACCTTGAGTCCATCGAGCCCTGGAGCCAGACGGCCACGCCCGCGATAACTTCGCCATTGTCAGGGTCTTGAACTGTAGCTTTGAGGTAGACAGTGTTGAGGTTTCCTGCCTTGTCCACAGTTGCCGTAGACCAGCGCTCTCTCATACGCATAGCGCCCGCCAGCTTCCCCTCCGGAGTGTTCCAGCCGGGGTTGAAGGCCATCCAGACGTCATCCGCGGTCTGTGTTCCAAAAGCCGCTGCAGCGATTTCGAAACATCTGTCTAGATTATCGGCCCTGGTGACTGGCTCGACACGGACATCGTCTGTGTCGTTCATGACGAGGTTAGATGGGTTTGCGTGGATATTGTGACGGTGTGTGCGCCCTGCCGTGCACAAGGACACCAAATCGAAGGCTCAGTGCAAGTATAGTTCGTAGACGTAGAAGTGCGGTCTGATAGTATTAGAGCCTATTGGAACTAATATGGAATGGGGTGAGGCTGCAAGGTAGTTGCGCATTTGATATCGTGATCACATTCGTGGTGTTGAGAGCAAGTCTGCAGGGCCAGTCTGCATGCTACTTGAATCCATCTACCACAGTATCTATTGTGTGCGTGAGCATAGGGCATTACCCCAGGGCCCACAATAGCTGGATGGGTAGAGAATGACTTCCCTCCTTGTCCTACGATATGATCATGGTGCGCCACCCTCTCCTGCTGCTGTGATGGAGAAAATGATCAGAATCATGACACGGGTAGTGATTATCGCCCTTCCGATATCTCACCATACACGACATAGGATAGATGATATGCACGTGATAGATAAAGCGGAGCCGATGGCAGATTCTAGGGTTCACTCGAACGCGAATGGCTGCCACAAGTTGCTCAACCGTGCAACATAGAAGTTCGGGGAATGTTGAAAAGAGCCACATCTTTCGTGGATTCTGATAACATACCATGATTTGAAATCCAGCCTCGTCATGCACTTTAATTCCGAGGTCTAGCTGGAAATGATAACATGGTTGATCGCTATACAGCCAGCGAGACGACCAGCAATGCGGCTGCGGCAACACTAAAAAACTACATAACATCATATCATGTTTGGGTAACTTTGCGCAACATATAAGTGAATACGACAACGGTAAGATGCAGATATGAGGAACTCGAAAGCGGGCTTTATCGAGCTCGTTCTTTTTCGTGTCAGTCAACATGGAAAATGGTATTTTATTGAGGGTAAGCTGAAGATCTACTGACAACGTCAATCTCACAGCGGTACATACTGTGGGTAGTGTGAAATACTCGTTCGGTAACTTTACAAATCTGGTTCACAAGGTCTACGATGCCCGAAGTTTCCTTGGTGGTCAGTCATGGGGTCGAGAATACTAGCATCAAGGTACCTCACAAACCGAAGCCGTTCGGGAAGTTCTCCTGGACCATCACACAGGCAGATGCAGCCTCCCATCCTCCTGGCATGATTTTATCACTCCACGGATTTTTGTGTTGTATCAAGTAAGTGAGTTGCCAGGTAATCGTAGCTATGTTCTAATACGAGTGCTATCCACCGTGTGTGATACCAATACAACAGACGGAATATGTCCTCGGAATATCCCACGGCGTATGCAGTACGCCCGATCCGTCTTTGGCTGTACCACAATTTCTGACTGAAAAAGAGCGGAAACACATACGTAGAACCGCTAAGTCTAGACACTAGATTAATTGATATTATCCCCTCAACACCCTCTCTATATACTATTTCGGTGAAGAAACTTGTAACTTCTCCTTCATGACCTTTGCTTCATCCTCTAGAAATCTCTCTTGTTCAATCTGGCTCTCCTTCAGATCAACGAGTGTTATTAACCCCACGCCACTGATTAAACTCAGCGCAAAAAGAAAGTAAAATGGCGTAGAGGGATTGTGTGAAGCATCAACGTCGATGATGGCACTGGAGACCAAAGGGCCGATAAAGGATGAAGTCTTCCCAACAATGCTGAATAGACTAAAGAATAGAAACTCGTGACCACGGGGAGTTACTTCTGAAATCATGATTTGCGAGTAACTGTACCACGGGCCAATTAAGAATCCATAGTATGATTGGTAGAGCTATATCGGCGTGTCTCGATCAGTTTTTGCATCACTCTAAGTGATAATGAGCGGGAAATACGCCTCTTACCCAAAATTCCCACTGGTTGTGAAAACCGAACTTGTCAGTCCAGATACCGATCATGCCCCAAACATCAAGGAAGATGATGGCAATCACTACGAAGTCGAACATGGTCTTGGTACTAAGCTCGAAACGCTTCTGGCACGAAAAGAATGTGAAAACTCCGAAGCCCTTTCAAATGTACCGATAAGTCAATTTCGATTACCCGCATTAATTTCAGGACAATGATGGCAAAGCTCACCTGTGCCGCAATTCCGACAATAAGTAGATATGTAAGTGAAAGAGCATCGTAAGCGACAACCGAAGCTTGCAATGTAGAAACGACGGTGACAGTAGTGTTACAGGAATCTCCAATAAGAAAGTATCCTACATCCATAGTTAGCGACGAAGTAAGCATGTATCATGGCCCTGGGGTTCCTTGGGTCAAATATTACCAATTAAATATATTAGACTTTGCCTCAACTTTGAGATCGTCTTCATCGCGTGCCATAATTGGTAAAATCCAGCAACAATGATAGACTTTTTCCCCGGATCCTGCCCTGGACGACGCTTCTCGAGGAAGAACCAGGGTAACGAGACTGCAAGCCATACGGCGGAACCGAAGCCGATGATGACGCTGAGTCCCCAATTATTGTTGGCCTTGCTCTCATTGACATGCAACGCGAACAAAATGCCTACAATGATAGCTAGCGTGATGACTTCGGCGACAGACTGAATGATGTAGGCAACATTAGCTAAATGACTGCGCATGAGACTGTCGGCATAGTCGTAGTCGCTGCGACTGATGGTCCCGGCCATATAGGCGTCGGCCTTTTCTTTCATTTCTGGCGTGTTTCGCGCGAGACTCGGGAAGGTCGCGTTCCAGAATGTATAGGTTAGCTGATATGCGATCAGACCGACGATGTACAGCCCAACAGCGACGCGCCATTTGTCTGAGTCATGAACACCAAGCCAGCCAAAGCCGATACCGCAGGCCACGATTGTTGATATCGTGAGGATGTTGGGTCGCCAGTAACCAAAATCGGCAAAGCTTCCCACAACTAGGAAGATAGCGATCTGGATAGCGAACGAGATGCCGTTGCTGAGAAGCACAATACTGTTGACCGAGCGGTTTTCACCAATGAAAGGGAGATAACCTTCATCGCCGGCAGCTTCGTAAATGAGATTTTGCACAACCGAAGGGGCATAGCCTAGCGACCGGAAAGATGGTAAGCTCTCGTCTCCGGAATGTTTCTAGAAGGAGAAATACGTACTGAAAAGTGTGAGCCCATTGTTACCGATATAATAGCTGGAAGGGTAATTAGCTTGATCATTCTGGGCTTCCTCCATCTTAATTCGGGCTTTTTATCATCCATGCGAGAGTCAACGCACCAATAGTATGCATAAATTTCCTTCTTCGTTGTGCGATAACGCTCGTCAAAAGTGTCCGGAGCAACTCGGACTTCTAATTCTTTGCGCTTCTCATCGTGAAGAAGCTCCGGATTCGCTTCAATGTCAGTGGCTGCTCGGTCCATGCTTTCTCTCCCATTCATCTGGCTTGATTATACCGCGCTGCCGATAAATGGCAAAATACTACGCGCTTGAAGGTTCAACAATCGTAGAGGGACGGAGAAGCTAACATGACGGGCTTCAGGGAACACCGGGGAGTAAAACCTGTCGGGTGACACCTTACGACCTTTCAATTTGTCGTATGTTTTACCTGATCATCCACTACCATCATGGTGTAGCAGACTGGGTGGTGATTGGTAGGTTGTGTCGAAATTGCTCTTCGCTGTATTTCGGCTTGAGGTTTCAGTCAAATCTCCAGCCATACCGGTATGCCGGTATGCTCTCAGCGGCTGAAACACCAAAAGCTCCCCTATCACAGCAATAGGGCACCTTCTACAGGTCTATACAATAGAGAAAACGAGGAAATGCGCGCCACCTCGTGAAGTATAGTGCGCACTCTCATGAATCTGCCGACCTAAATCCTGGCACTTGTGGGGCCTGAGGTATTTTGAAGAAGCCCACGGACTTGCCTAGTCCATAGGGGGACGTTAATTTGTACAGTACATCGGTCATTAATCCGTACACGCAATAAGGGTGCGTATCCTGCATGTAGTATAAAGCCGATTGTCTTTATACCGTCAGCTCTGATTTTCGTATTCTCGATCATAGACATTAGACATTCCGACACTGCAGCATCTCGTTAGCAGGTACTATAGGTACCAATCCTTTTTCAAAAAGGTACAGTAACTGTTGTTGCAAGCACCACACGCCTCCCATACCAATGCCAAATGCTAGCACTTGCAACAATGAGCATTTGACTCTCGAACATGACATCCCGAAACGTGAAAGTATCGCACATCACAGAGCGACAATTGAATGAAACATCAAGATTTGTGGGAAAGAGGGCATGTGATGATGATGATGATGATGATGACGGTGGTGAGAGCAGTGCGCTAAGGCATCAGGGCTACGCAGTATCTACAGTAGTTATTCATAGACAACTTTGTGACATACCAACGAACAAGAAGGCTTACCAATCAACATTGGCATTGTTGCTCGAGTCTCAATTATTATTTGGAGGCTACTCGAACTGGCGCTAGTGGGAGACTGCTTGGCCTGACAGGATTGCAACGTACCGGTAGAACCTCAACTCGCGGGACACTATCCACAGTACCGTAAGTTAAGTAACATGAATTGGTGTTGCACTTGCCTGGACAGGAGGTGGGGTTCTACGTTATCCTCGACTCAATGGCCGATCCTGTATACGGATTAATTTCCATAAGACCCTCAATAGATCTAGCAGTAATTTACTCGAATTATAACATAGCCGAACTGTAGGAACTTTGGATGAAGCCGGCGAAAGTTGCAAGCGATTGAACTGGGCACAAGTTCCATCCTCACCAAATTATTGAAAGTTTAGGTGGGGATGTTATTTGGCTCGACTTCATCCACAAGTAACTTTTGCTGGCTTCATCCAAAATTCCTACAGTTCAACGATGATTAGAGTAAATTAATGCTAGATCATATACTCGGATATTCCCAATCGGAGTGGGTGTCTAACAATGATTCAGCGTTGAAATCGGGCATTTTGGTGAGAAAAGGCCAAATGCAACTCAATTTTGACCCCTCATTGTAGCGAGTTTAGGGTTTCACAATGTCACCCAAATTTTAGCTCTGTATCACTTTCCTCTTGACTGTCGGAAGACTGCAAATATGACCGCGAGAGGGGAAACTTGGGTGCAGGGATCAGCTCCAAGGAGCCGGGAACATACAAGTAAAAAAGCTCAACCAGACATGAGGAGAATCGATCTGCCTTACTCGTCGAATTTTTGTAGTCTTCCGATGGTTAAGGGGTTAGTAGGGGTTTTCGGTAAAACGGTGACGAGATACCGGTATCTACCGCACAAGACTGCCGCCAAACAGAGGCGGGCTAGCCTGGTCAGGGACTACTGGATGAGTATTGCGCTGAAGTTTCCTCATTCGTTCTCGTGGCTGCACAGTGATTCTAATTTGCACGGCTCGGCGCCACCCTTCATGGGCGTTCTCGAACTGTTAGCAAGACACCTTTGTGGCAGCTAATATTGGGCACTCTCCGGTTATAATCTGCCGCAGATAGGCTTCCTGCAGGACAATGCGTATGCGGATATTGTGTACCTTCGGCCACAAATAATTTAGGGGTGTTGTGTGTGCAACATGTATATGAGGGCTCATCCCGGTCAGAATGGAAATATCCGACCAGATAGATAATCAGAAGAGCTCTACGGCCCAGCTACAAAGTGTGATGATGTATAGCAGAGCATGGAGTCCTTGCATATGCTCGTGGAACCATAATGATGACCCAGGTAAGTATGTCCTTAATAAACACAACGGCGCTCAACGTAAAGCTGACCGTATATAAGTGTGCACGCCTTTAGTTGGCTGTTGAGAAGATAAAAGATACCGACGGAATACTGGGACTGGCTCTTCCAGGATTGCCAGGGGCTTGGGTCGGAGACCCGCTCTAGTGTGGCTCCAGTCTAACTAATGGCAGAGACGTACCTTTCTACCTTCCATACTACTGAAAGTTCTAACTCAACCGTCTCCAATATTGTGCGAGTAATTACCACGCAAATGCTTTTACTGGGAACTCTCAGCCTATACTGAGACTCCAGCAGGCAATTGCCCATAGATCATTTGCCCATATAGAATTGGAGACTGGACAAGCTCGATGAAGCTCGGGGAAGAGCGCAATTCCAGTAAAAATAGAAAAATAAGAAATAGTGAATCGGGGACACGTCTAACTTGCAGTCAAGCGACGAAATCCACATGCTTATGTGGTGACGGTAGGAGAGGGGAATTCGAAGGAAAAGGACGAAATTTGGATAGCAGACAATGCAGATAAATTGCACATAACAAATATAACACATAAGGACAATACAGTTGCTATGCTCACTAATTTATATCCATACTCAGCTAAAATCTTCCTGACACTATGAAGCCTGAAATGACGCTGATGATGGTATAATCCTTCTTGCCCTGCTTTTACACACCATGGCTTTCCTCCAACCTTGACTGCTGTTTGTTATTATGCCCCTTCTCAGCTCATTTATGAACTCCTACCTCGCCGAAACTCTCCCATATGGTCTCCCTCAGCCGTGTAAGCCTTATCTGATCAGCAATGGCTTGCATCGTTGAGGTATTGTTGGGCTTGCATTGTCTATGCTTCGACCCAAGCTAGATGCTCACACCGAAGTTGATAGTCAGCTGTCAGCATTCGAAACTCACTGCAATGTGATAGAGACTTGATAAATGAGATCTTGCTTCAGGTGTCAAACTGATTGCAGCTGTCTGGAGGAATTTTGGCGGCTGGTAAGAATGGAAAATCTCCAGGGTAAAAGTTGCAATGAACCACAGGGTGTTGTGTGTAAGGAGGGTTGAAAAGGGGTAGGAGACGACAATTTGAACTATCTGACTTTGGGATTATCTTCGGTGAGGGAATGCATATTCTTTGCTCATTGCAAATTGATCGCAACATGAATCATGACGTATCATACCCGTCCATTGAAATCTGCATCATGGCGGCGGAACGGAAGAAAATGAACTGGCAAGCCTTACCGTTTTCTGGCGGGTCGTGAACCAGTTTGTACGCATAGAATTTTTCCCGTAAATCGGGCTGAGACAAATCGAAGTGGTAGGTTCCAAAAACTGCCGCGCGTCGCTGATCCGTTTCATTTGGAGCCAGACGATGTGCCATGTTCTCACAGAAAATGAGGATGTCTCCAGCATCGAGTAGCATAGGAATGAATTTCTTGTTCTCCAACCAAGCTGACTCAATGCGGCCGTCTGAGGAGATGGGAGCGGGCTCCTTGTGAGAGCCTGGGACAAACTCCAAGCACCCGTTCCCGACAGTATGGTCGTCCACCGCAATCATTATTTCGATGAACTTTGGTGCAAACATCGAGTAGGCCGGCCGATCGAGGTGTGGAGCAGCCCCTTTGCCACCCGGTAGCTTCCAACCAATCTCGTCTTTGAAGACAACCATTTCTTTGCCCGTGAGCACTTTGAGCAGGGAAAGGAGCTTGTCGCTCGCGATCAGGTCCTGCATAGGGGGATAGTACTCCATGAGCTTCTCTGTGCCCCAAAGCATGTGTTTGCCATTTGTTGTTTCGTAGTAGTGTCGCCATTTCCCTTTGTCCATACCCCATTGGAATATGTCTGCGACCCAACGCTGCACCTCCGTCAAGTCCTGGAATAAGCCATGTACATGATGAGTTAACCGAAGATATCCGTTGTTTTCATAGAACTTGATATCATTCTCGGAAATACCATGATGAGAAGAGCTTCTATCGGTCATGATCGGTCTTGCAAGTAATCTCCTGGTGTTTGTAGTCGAAATCGATGAGCTAGCTTACACAAGGATGTTCAGTATTTGGTCAATCACTGGAGGAAGTCTCAGCCCTCCAGCCAGCAGGGTGCTTGCTGTGTATTTGACCGTGCATGTTTAATAAAATCAAAAATGAGAAAATTCTATCCCGAAAAAGCAATAGTTAGGAGGCCAATGAAGTTTCAGGTTTCATCGCATCCATGCAGGTGCTTTAAGCGATGAATAACGTTGAAGCGCGCCTGCTTTTCGCATAATGACGTATCTGTTGCATACCTCAAGTAGTTAAGGTCATGAAAATATATAAATCTTATTCAATGTAACGGCTTTTGCTCTCTATCGGGAACTTGGGGGTTCGTGGGATGACGTAAACCTTGTTGCACTCCCTTTTATAACATGGGACTTGATAGAGCAAGCGCTTTTACGACAGAGCCTTCAAGGAGAGATTCGAAACATAACAGCCTTTTTATTCTGTGTAAAATATGGCGGAATCGAACTCCCAGCAGTCTGGTGAACAGCTTATCCCGTTCGGTAAGCCCATGAGGAAGGCATTTTGCATGGACCCAGAATACACCAACGTCAACGGGAGTAAGCTTTCAGATACATTCTTTACCATATGAGCAGCAACTGATCGGATAACTTACAGCAACTGCTGGATCTTGGCCTAAGGTTGTCAGTGACCAACTGAAAACCTTTTGGGCTGGACTGGAGGCGCAACCCGACTTATTCCAAGGGTTTTCACAAGGTCAGGTGTTGCAAGAAGCACGGCTTGGTATTGCCAAATTAGTTCATGCTACAGAGTCTGATTGTGTCTTCGTCACCAACACCACCACCGGCATCTTCACGATCCTCTACAATTATCCCTTCGAGGAGGGAGACGTTATTATAACCTTATCAACCACCTACGGAGCAATCGATTATGCCATCACTTCTTTGGCCGAAACCCGGCCTTTCCAGTCACGTAAGGTTGAATTTAAATTCCCTACGACAGGTGAGGAAATCGTGACACGATTTGAGGCCGCTGTCACCCAAATCAAAGCGGAAGGTCTACGACCTCGGTTGGCGGTTCTGGAAACAGTAGTGAGTATTCCAGCGGTACGGATGCCGTTCGAAGAGTTGATGCGCGTGTGCAAGAGGAACGGCACCATGACTTTGCTGGATGGTGCCCACAGTGTCGGGCAATTTGAGGTCCATCTTGATGAGCTGCAGCCAGACTTTTTCGTAGTTGACTGCCACAAGTATGTGATTTATTCTGTCCTGTCTACGGCTCCCGCTCGAGCGCTCTATTGAGCTGACCTTTCCCCTTCAATCTTCCAACTCCCGGTTGATTAGGTGGCTGTTCGTCCCTCGACCATGTGCTGTTTTGTACGTCTCCAAGCGGAATCAATTTATGTTCCGCACCACAATCCCTACCTCCTTTGGGTTCATCCCCAGAGAAGGCCCAAATGCGCCACCTATCTGGTCTCAAATGGTCAGTTCCACCTCGACAATGTCCTCGTTCGAAACTCTGTTCGCCTACACGGCCACGGAAGATAGCATGCCTCATATGTGTATTCCAACTGCCCTTCGCTTCCGGCAAGATATCTGCGGGGGTGAAGCCGCCATCTACGAGTACGTGCGTCGACTTGCCAAAGAGGGCGGAGATCGAGTTGCCGAGATCCTAGAAACAGAGGTATTGCAGGAGCCTGGTCTCGCATCTGAAGCGGACAGTCTGATGAGAAATTGCGGTATTGCCATGGTTCGACTACCCTTGGCCTTAGCTACTGACGTGCCACGTACCTCCGCTGAAGATCCTTGCCCTCCTTTGAGTAAAGAAGAAGTGGGACCAGCGGTCCAATACTTGACCATGTCTTTGGCCAATAGCTACAAGACATGGTTGCCGATTGTCGACTACGGGGGGTGGATATGGGCTAGACTATGCGCGCAGATTTATTTGGAAGTTAGCGATTTTGAGTTTGTTGGCAATGCTCTCAAGGAAATTTGCAAGAAGATTAACAAGAGGGGACTTTGATGGGACGAAAGTTATGAGGATTGTGTGAGGGATCCGAGGGACACTGGAGAAGGAGGCGATTCCATAAAGACGAGTGAGTTAGCTGGGAAGATTTGAAAACTGAAATCGAGGAGATACCGCGGGTAGGTAAATCAAAGATTACGTCGCGAGAGATAGTGCCGTGTGTTGAGAAACTGAGTATGTTTGTTTTCTAAAATCTAATCTTTATCTACATACGTGAACATTCGTGAATTTCAGTGGAATTCTGTGCTCAACCAATTCTCCTCTCCGAACGGCGGATTACAACAAAGCCGTCTCTTGATTCCTACGCTTAGCACAGTTAAAACCATCCATTCCTTTGGCTAGACAGTTCTCCAATTCGTCACGATAGGACAAGAGCCCCCCAATCCTGGCTATTTGTTAGCGACTTAAGAAAGCGAGAAGAAATTTTGGTGAGAAAATCAGGTTAATCATGGCTCACCAAGTCTGTTCATGTTTGCCCAATTTCCCTCCTTTCTTGTTTTTCCGAGGATGTTTATGGTACAGCGTCTGTTCCCATAGCTCTCCCATCTTCCGCTGCCATACGCGCTGTGACTCCGCGGTCGCTTCCAAGTGTGAGACATTCGCTCGTTGACACTCTGAGAGGATTCTGCAGAGCCACTCGACCTGAACGGTAATGACCGCCGGGGAGTTGACGAGGAGCGTGGGACTCTGAGGCCCATAGAGAAAAAACATATTAGGGAATCGGTTGACAGCTATTCCGAGATGTGAACCGACACCTTCAGACCAGGCTTCTTGGAGACCAATGCCGTTCCGGCCTCGGATATTGAGTTTTTTAAGTCCGCTTGCCTCGTCGCCAAAGCCCGTGGCCAGGATTATCACGTCAACCTCGATTACCCGTCCGTGCGCGCGAATCCCCGTTTCCGTGATAGCCTCGATTGGCTTCTCACTAACATCAATAATCTCCACATTTGGCTGGTCCATAACTTCGTAAAGATCCTCTTCTAAGCAGGGTCGCTTGACCCCAAATGGGAGAGAAGAAACCTTGGGGACCAGCAGTTCTCGTTTGGCTTCGCCGGTGATCCTAGCGCGTGTTTGAGCAGCCCAAAAGGCATATGCATCCCGATTAGCTTGGAGATCTCGCCATAGGTCTCGAAATCCCGCCATCCAGAATGCCCACCCTCCCTCAAGATAGCGCTTTTTGTAGAGGAGGTCTCTCTCTTCGGCCGATACCGTGAGAGTGTCCTGATCATGAAACATGTAATCAAAGCCGTTGAAAGATTCGAGACCAAGCCGTAGGGCTTCTCGATGGTTGTGAGGACCCATTCCTAATAGCTCAGTTGTCTTGTCCGGGACGCTGTATTTACGCAAAGTGAGACATGGCGTCTGCTGGTAAATGGTCATGGCTTTGGCGACCTTGCCAACCGACTGTATGATTTGAACCCCGCTCGGCCCCGTCCCAACGACTGCCACCTTTTTGCCACGCATATCCATAGCATCACGTGGCCATCTGGCTGTGTGGTAGATAGGTCGACAGAATTGGTCCATGTTCGGGATCGGGGGGATATTAACCACGGAGGAGAACCCCACGGCTGGGACCAACCACTGCGTATCAAGTCGTCTGCCATCTTCCAACGACACTGTCCATCTTTGGGCGACCTCTGAGTATTCAGCCCCGGAGACTGAAGTACCGAACTCGAAGCTAGCAGATATTTTCCACTTGGCGTCAACGTGCTCGAAGTACCTAAGCATCTCTGCACGAGTTGGGAACTGCTCTCCCCATCGCCAATCATGGAGAAGCTCGGCATCGTAAAATTGGTAGAAGGGAAACGGACTATCTACTGCTGCTCCCGGATAGGCATTTTCGCTCCAGACACCACCAATTCGATCTTGGCGCTCGATTCCACGTACTTTGAAGCCCAGCCGACGTAGCCTGCGGTGAGAAAATAAGTCTTTTTACTTCTTCTGGGCCCTATAGACTACTCTCAAGCCTACTCACTTGTAAACAGCTAGAACGCCCGAAAACCCACCACCAATAACGACAACGTCGAACTTTTCTGGAGTCATATGGTCGAATAAGAGGACAATAAAATCCGGGAGATGGGAAATTTCTCTGTTCGTTCAGTAATGCTGTCCGGGTTGGAAGTCAATTGACTGTGTCTGGACCAAGGTCAATACAAAGCTAGTAAGACGGTAAGCCTCTCTAAAAGCAGGAAAATTTAACGAACGATGCAGAGCAAAAGTTTTCGTACAGAGAAAATCGATAAACCTAACGCGTGGGTCTGATATCTGATCATGAGATCTTCTGATAGGCAGGGCAAGCGCCTCTGCAGGCTGACTAGCTACATTCCTACTGTGTACCGTGTAAAGCGGTGCTAGTGACTTTGGAGGTACAGTCAAACAGCCCTAAGTTTGTAGTCCATTGCGAGCCGTGTCGAAATCACAGTTGCGGTATATTTTATCGCTATGAAATGTTTTTTATGTTTGTTATTTTTTCTTCTGGCAATTGATCTCGGTAGAATTAACACTGCTTTATTGCTTGATCCTCTCCAAGCGGGGTTGTCGACGATTGAGCTAGTAGTATCTAATTGTGGGTCCTGTGATGATGCATTTCGTATCGCGTCCTGCATCCTGGAGCTGGGATGTAGGGGTGGGAATTTTAGATGATATAATGAAATGATTTCCATGTCGAATCATTTCATGTATTTTGGGGTGGAATATAAGATGGTTTTTTTTTCCGCCGTACCTAAGCCTACTACTAAAATGGCCGGTTGCTTCATAATTTATAGATCATATCAGGATGGATTGAGCTAGATGATTTTTCCACCCTTACTTGAATGTTTTGCCTCTTCCTCTGGGGTGGGGTATGCGGCCAACCAGGCTGGCTGACTGCAAGTTCCCCGCACGACATGCCGCTTGCAGTCTATCCCTCTACACAGTATTTTCTTCCCTCTACTTAGAAGAAACCCCATCAACCGCCAATATCACCACAAAAGCCCTCCCTAAGAGGAAAAGACCCATACGGTAGTTTGCCCTTCTACATAGTCATGCATGTGCAAGAATGGGTTGGCTCAACTGGAGAGATCATGAATCCGCATGGGTCTCACGTCGAGCTGAAGTGGCGACGGTAAAGGATGCCATTTATCATCGAAAATTTTCCAACTATATGAATTCATTCCCAGAAAAGAGGAAGGCTTTCCTTTTATTTGTTGGTTTGGAGGGTTATCGACCTTTTTCCCCATCCACTTATCCATCTGCTTCATACTCTTAACTTCCATTTTATCACATCACTTCTAGGCGAGATGGTAGGGAGCGAGGATAATCCAACACACATCTCTAGCCGAGATGCCCCAAAGGAGTTCGAGACACAGCTTCTCCATGCCGGGTATTTTTCCCTAGGCTGAACAGAGAGATTACGCCGCAAGCTAAACATATCGTTCTTCTAGCCGATTTCCCGACGTTCTGGGGAGTTGTGCCGTGCCTATATACAGCTCAGCAGTATGTTTAAGCAACCTTCCCAAAGCGAACCTAGGTTCGAGGCTAAAATTATGTTCAAAATTCGTCTTATAGGCCTTCGAATTCAACAGTATATCACACGGTGCTCGTCTCCTAAACTTAACACAGTTTGGACATATCTACAGTCGATTCACCAACGTATGTCTATTTTCTATTCAAATGATGCTGCTCTATAGACACTAAGCTGACTATGGCTGGCCTATTATTTTATAGCCAACTGTCAATGTCCTCCAAAAGCGCATGGCCGAGCTGGAAGGCGGTGTCGCTGCTTGTGCCGCCGCATCTGGGTCTGCGGCCGTGACCATGACCCTGATGGCTCTAGCGGGCGCTGGCGACAACTTTGTCTCTTCGTTTCATGTTCACGCTGGAACCTTTCACCAGTTCGGTACCTTAGCCAAACAATTGGGCATCGAATGCCGATTTATTAGATCTCGGGATCCTACGAGCTTTGCGGCCGCCATTGACGATAAAACAAAGTTTGTCTGGATTGAGTGCATCAGCAACCCAGGAAACGTAATATTAGATATTGCAGCAATTTCGCGTGTTTGCCGCGCCAAGGGTGTTCCGTTATGTGTAAGATCCGTTTGCCATCGATATTTGAAAAGGGTGCTAATTAAAAGGGGCGAGGGATCTTCCAATGTTCCTTCATATTCAGTGCGATAATACTTTTGGGTGCGCTGGATATTTCTGTCGTCCCATCGACCATGGGGTTGATATTGTTGTTCACTCGGCTACTAAGTGGATTGGCGGCCACGGCACCACAGTAGGTGGCATCATTGTCGACGGTGGCACATTTGACTGGTGGAAGCATGCAGATCGTTTTCCACAGTTCCATGACCCTCAAACGAAGCTCTGGGAGCGATTCTCTAACCGGGCCTTTGCTGTTCGCTGCCAGTTTGAGATCCTTCGTGACACAGGGAGCTCGCTTAGCGGCCCTGCGGCTCAGCAATTGTTGGTTGGTCTTGAGTCTCTCGCCGTGCGCTGCGAGCGTCACGCACAGAACACGGCAGAGATTGCCGACTGGCTGCGAGAGCAGCCTCTCGTCGCTTGGGTCAATTACGTCGGCCATAAAGATCATCAGGACCATAAAGGGGCACTGAAGTACCTTAAGCGGGGTTTTGGCTCCGTAATATGTTTTGGTCTAAAAGGCGGGTTCGAGGCAGGGGCTCGGTTCTGCGATGCCTTGAAAATGATCATCATCACTACTAAGTACGTATCCCCTATCCTCTCTGCTATCCTACAAATCTAACACATTTTGAAAGTCTCGGCGATGCGAAAACTCTCGTCCTTCACCCTGCTTCGACGACGCACGAACACTTCAAGCCTGAGGACCGGGCGGAAATAGGGGTCACAGAGGATATGATCAGGCTGTCTGTTGGAATTGAGCAAATCAAAGATATCAAAGCCGACTTTAACCAGGCTTTCAATCAGGTGATCAAGCCTGGCAAGATTCGTAAAATGGATGAAGGCAAGGTTCAACTTCAGGATGAGATCAATAGCCACCTCTATGGACCTTCCGCAAGGCTATAATCATGATAGATTGCTGGGTAACCAGAAGTGATGTTGTATCACTGCTAGCGTATCATTTCCGTATTCATCCCGAAACCCTATTCAATATTTTCGTGACGCATAGCCTATGTGTCTTCCCGTGGCGCAGTTTCAACAAACACTGCAAGTGTATGACGCGATCCTTACTGTGGCAACGTGTCGATACAAACTTATAACCCCTTTTCCCCCATACCAGGTCAAGACGTTGATCACCCCACAGAAAGCGGGGAATTGTCACTTTACCGCGCGGCTCGATATCCCTGTTCTAAGGCGCGCTCTTAGGTTCTTCTGCGTAGTTAAGGCATCCGAACCGTAATGTGCTGGGTAACAGCGCACCCTACTTTGGTAATTCTTCTTCCAACTCGCGAAATTCAAACTAATAAAAGTTTACATGGTAGGATCCCTAGCCCTGCCAACCGTTTCCGATTTTTCTTCAAGTAGTTCCACATGAGATCCTTGTAGTATCAAATAGAATCAAGACATGGTCTCGCTTTGTTGCATTACTTGGGTCGAATGCGGTTATTGGGTGGCAGTATTGGGCAGAAATGGGAACTCCACAATCTCTCACTTCACCGACCAGACCTAGGTCTCAGCTTTACATCAATCAGCTATGGCATCGCTAAACTGAAGTTATTCAACAACATTCATTAGAGTAGCTCGATATCGAGTATCAGATCCGAGCTGTTTGGTCTTCCGCTATCGCGGTTTGGAAGGAGAGGTTAGAGGAACCTAGAAGCGGGCCACAAAACAGTGGTACTGTACCTATCGTCGAGTATGCTGTGTACTGTAGCACTTCATTCTTTGCTTGCGAGGCGTTACCAAGAATACGGGGAACGACACCGACCTCTGCAAGAGTCCGCCGACGAACGCATCTACAGTATCAGTATATTGAGTATTTCACAGACTGTGGGGACGCTGGAGGTGCGTTCAGAGTTCTTGCTCATGGTAGTGGAACAGCAGCTATTATCGGTGAATCTGACCTGCCAATTTCCTTGACATATGGATAAAGACGACAATCTCACCTCAGTATGGATGTCGATTACGGTACTAGCACCGAAGTGGATATCATCTTCCATGCTAGTCACTCCCAGTCAAAGGCGTTTCTATCAACATGACTGAACGAATCATGGATTCCCCGCAGCTTCTGGCCGCGTAACGCTGGGAGCCCATGGGACATGCTTCCTTCTGCATGTCTGTACTGTTCTGTACTGTGCAGGAAGCTGCGTCCCACATCACGAACAGGCGTAGAAATCTTCAAGCCGGACTGGCCACCCACGAAGTATAGACCCGATCAGTTCGGCATGACGACTTTTCCGCCTAACAAAGCAACGAATACGGCACGAAAAGACAGCACTTTCAAATTAGGCTATTTCATTTTGTCCTTCCGTCGAGCACATTCTCGGACACGCGCATGGAAGCCAACACTGCATCAGGTCAGTCACGGCCAACTTCGTCAGCTTCCATCTGGTCGATGATCATGTCCAAATGGAGATGCAGGTACTGGAATAGCCGCCAGGATTCCTTGGAAAGCGGCCCGGCGGAACCAGTTTAAAGGCCGCCAGGTGACGCAATTATACACAGACAAGGATTACACTTGCTAAGGCTGGTCTGCAGCTTGCCAAAACGGGTTTGTCCGGGGTTACCTCAATTCTGCTCGAGGTGCACAGCAGACAGGCCGAATCTGTCAGAGTGGAAAATGGTCCAGGGCTTGATCAGTTGGAGATGGACGTCGACATACCAGTACTCTTCAATTTGCTTCACGCTATACTTCGCCTTCTCGCATCCAATGACTACTGTGAGGCGTCAGATAATGCCTTAGCCGTCTCACAATGAAACTACGAGCAGGGTAGGTATCAAATCAAATTCGCCGAATCAAAACCTTTGATTGGATTGAAATTGGTCAAAATGATGCCAGATCTGGTGAATATTCGGCACGGTTCGGTTTGAGATGATATAATCAGTGCATCAAATGGTAAGAAAGAAAACACAAAACCTTTGCTTAATACTACAACTACAATTTACATTGGAGTTCAGCCAAGTACACCAAAATTGTTAGAGTGCCATCGCAACAGCAAGCAGCATCGCCATCTTTATTGTCACAGTCTACACCTTCATACGATGATATCATTTGAGTGGGAAAGGGGGTAGGTAAGACCGGAATTTGATGAGGAATCGTTATGATTTTTTTTTTTTTGGAAAGAGTCGATTTGCGTTAATTCTTGCCTAGAATGTGAGAAGTTTAAATGATGGAGGTCTCGGATCCTGGGCTAGGTGGCCTGTGTAATACCGTTGGTAGGACGCCTGCCGTGGACCTCTTACAATAGTGGATTTGAAAGTGCATATGGGATCAGTTCCGATGTCCGAGGCTGAGATTTGAACAGGAATGGGCCAGATGGATTCACAGGTGTTACACCCAGTTATTAACGGAGCACCGATGCGCGTTTTCTCGGAGCTTGCGACTGGTAATCAAGCCAAAAAATACAGAAACTTTGTATATCTCTTTGGCATCTGTGAACTGAATAACGCATAGTAAGAACTTCATGTCCTGATGCTGAAAAAAACACGCCATTAATGTTGTGTGATCCCATCAAGTCACATAGAACGTTATGGATGTCTAGCCAACGCCTTCCGTACAGGTTGATCCTGTTTTGCAATACACTACTCAATATATGAGTTTTCATTACCTAACTGGCAACGAATGCAATCAAATTGATGTAGTACAATTAATGAAGAGATAGCAGGGATCACGAGGCAATTTTAAGGGGACGATGTCAGGTTGTACTGAGGAGGCTCTCGGGAACATGCCAAATTAAGGCTGCATTTCTCACCTTGCACAGGTTCGTGTTGAGCTAGTAGAATATGACTCTTTAGCTGGATTGGCTATATCCCTATGATGAATATGCTTCGCGGGCTCTACGATCTTGGCAAGCCGGGACATTGTAAGGGAACGATGAGGGATATGAAATCCATCGGCATGCCAATTCGTATGGCGATCCTTGAAGTATTGCATGACCGAATTCTCGCTATTCGCGTTTCAAACCTCGCTATCGTGAACCTGTTCATAAAATTCTGCGAGAACTTCCTATATGTCGGGTTTACATGTTGCAATGGGACGACCACCCGGTACTAACCTGAGAGGCTTAGGGTTCTCCATGTGATAACGAGCTACTCAATTGAGGAAATCATAACTTTACCTGACGCTCTTGATGACAGCCTTGAAACAGTTGCTGGTTTCAAAGGATACCCGGATGGTCAAATTCTTTTTGTTAAGCCAGGTCTCCATGGGATGACTACGTTTCCTCACGTCATATTACCAGAGGTAAAGTCCATAAATATGGTTCCCAACCCTGGAAATGTACCAAGTACTTTCACTCGGATGAATTCGCCGGCGCATTCGGTATGAAGATGCAAGTGGTTTCGAAGACGAGAAAATCCGCCACATCACGTTCCACAGAAAACGGACCGAGTTGGTAGCGAGCTTTGAAGACGTCATGCTGTGCTGGTATGGGATTATTCGGGGCTAAATGCAGTCTGGAGATTGTGCTGTACACGTCTGGCTACCTTGCAGCGAGAAGCGCTGGTAGTCTTCCTCTCTCTCGCTGATTGCCAGATGGGGGTTTGGATTTACCATAATGCTATACAGAAACCAGTGAATGCCTTTCAAAACTTTGTCGTAACTCTTCACCTATATAAAGTAGGTGTAGTTGTTCGTGCAATTATGATAGAGCCTCATCTTGTCTGACACGCTTGGATCTTTATCACGGTATCATCCTTTCAAAGGTACGTCTACGATAAAATACAAATCGCAGCCATGGCGATTACAGAAGCGGTGAAGGAAGCATGTGAGAACCACATCAAGCAAGTAGAAACCCAGAACACGCCTGGACATGTACTTCCTGTATCGGAGGCCTCGTTCTTCGTCGCCGACTTGGGTGAAGTCATTCGAAAATGGACTATGTGGAAGGATATGATGCCAGATATCACACCATTTTTCGGTACGTACACTTCCCCCTGGATCGCCCAAATCAATGGTCATGCTCTCTGAGGTGAAGTGGGTCAAACAGAGACTGAACTCAAACGGAAATAGCGGTCAAAAGTAGCAACGATCGGCGGCTGATAACGACTTTGGCTGCTTGTGGAGCTGGATTTGACTGTGCGTCGTTGGAGGAGATAGAGCTGGTTCTCTCTCTGGGAATTTCTGTGGAGCGGATCATCTTCACGCACCCCTGCAAGCCTCTTTCCGCCCTTGGCCTATGCCGAAAGCTTGGGGTTACGTTGATCACCTTCGACAACGAATGTGAACTCCGGAAGCTCAAGGATCATTACCCCGAAGCGAACCTGGTTCTCCGCATCTTTGCCGACGATCCGACTAACGTAGATCCTCTGGGTACCAAGTTCGGTGCCTCGCGCCAAGACTTTAAAGGACTTGTTAGCTTGGTGAAGGAGCTGGGAATGGCCTTTGCGGGCGCCAGCTTCCATGCAGGTAGGTGAAATCCCCTCGCCCTCTTTCCACTTGCAGACCCCGCGGACTACGTTCAAGTATACAGATCAGCTAATACCGAGGTTCTGTTTCGTCAATTAGCGCCTATTGTGGCCCTCGAGGCCGATACCTACACTCGTGGCGTTTGGGAGGCAGCTGAAGTCTTTGCTCACGCCCGAGAGGCTGGTCTCCATCCGACCATCCTTGATATTGGTGGAGGCTACACAGATGACACCTTTCAGAAGATCGCCACGGCGGTCCGCCCAGCAATCGCCGACTGCTTCTCCCAATTCCAAGATGGGCAAGGTGTGAGAGTTCTTGCTGAACCGGGCACCCTTTTCTCCTGCAGCCCCTTTTACTTGGCCGTCAAAGTCATCGCACGGAGGAAAAATGCCGCGGCGTTTGGCCAGGAACCTCTCACTCGCATATACATCAACGACGGCATATACAGTAGCTTCATGATGCTTTTCATCGTCAACATGGCATTCTCTCCCATCGCCGTCATCCGCAATGGAGAATGGCATGATCAGAAACCTGATCAGGGCGCTTTTGAATGCTCGCTGTGGGGGCGGAGTTGCGACTCGAATGACTGCATCAATAGGGAGTGCATACTTGACCAAGAAGTGAACATCGGAGACTGGCTTGTTTTCAGCAATATGGGAGGTGAGATTTCGCACAAATCCACGCCCTTGCGTTCCTCTCTTAGTTTCTTTTTCGTATCCCCCCTCGGAATGATAAAACTAGAGGCTGACAGTTACATTCGCATGGCAGCCTACACGACTGTGTGCAATACCCAATTCAACGGGTTTACCAGTTCAAACCATGTGATATACCTCGAGCCTTCGTCAATCGACCAGGCTAAGTGTCCTTTCGTGCCGTTGGAGAAATCGTCTATTTGCGCTAGCTAGTGGCCTGTGAAGCAATTTGGTAGACTTGTCGTTGTTATTTCCGTGGCGAACATGAGTTCTGATTGTCTTGAGGAGTTTATGGATAATGAGGCAGGGCTGCTGATATGACAGGCTGATAGCCATTACCAAAACATGTACAGTAAACACCGTACATCATGCTCTTCACCACCAGGAAGTAGTTATACACGAAAACAATTGCAGATCTCATCCCAGCCAACAAGGTCCTATAGAGATAATCACATACTTCTCTCATTGAAATGGAAATGATTGTGTTACTTGTCTGGATTCCGTCAAGCACAAGAAGTAGGTGCCGGCCTCGGATTGTTCGCAAATCTGTCCATGTTAGGCTGGAAATCTTGCATGCAAAGATGTTCGTCGAAAACGAAAGCCTTAACACTGGTCTGGTTAATGCCTACTGGTAACCCCATTCCTCTGAAGGCCTGTCTACAAAACAAGGATGCTCAGAGGAACTTCTTTTAGATGGACTCCCGGAAAGAGGGAGGTAATATGTATCTTTGCGCTATGCGGGGTGCGCATTGTGAAGTGAGCATTGACACGCGAAATGGCGGCGAGTGCATGTGCGGTTTGTGGGAAAAGGGGTTCCTACCGATAATTACCGGTAACACCCATGCTACAGTAGCGATAACAGGGATGAGAAGAATGAAGTGAAAATATAACACCAGTGTTGGATGGGTTCTGTCTGTCTATCGGATAGACGTAATAGACGCAAAGGTACTAACGAAACGAATTGCAATTGCGATAACTAGGGTTAGTTGATGTTGTTCTGATGATGAAGAGGCATGCTTCGGTGTGCCCACCAAAGCGTGCATCTTCTAGCTACAGTTACATGTGGATGAAGTTGAACCAAACATCACCACCGAAATTTTCAAGAATTTGGTGAGGACGGAACTTGTGCCCAGTTCAATCGCTTGCAACTTTCGCTAGCTTCATTCAAAACTCCTACGATTCAACTATATTATAATTCGAGTAAATCACTGCAAGATTGTATACTTGGATATCCCTAATCGGAGTGATCGTCTAACAGTTATCCAGCCTTGAAATCGGGCATTTTGGTGAGAAAAGGCCAAATGCGACTTAATTTTGACCCCTCACTGCAGCTACCGTGCGGACCTGTATCCACAACCGGCAACTTATTCGGAACGGGCCGTAATGCCCGTCTGTCTTAGCACAGGATCCAACACTGTGTGCAAAGGCACAAGAACAAAAAATGCAGAGCTGGACAAGGGGAAGCCCTCTAGTTGGCTGCGCGTTTGTTTTTCACCTTGTGGAGCAGGTTCGGATTTGATTTTCATCCGCCCTCAATCCATCACTGATCTCTATCGGCATGATGGGGCTCCACACAGAAAATAGCACGCTTGGAACCTGTCGCTGTGTGCAAAATATGCCACCATACCAGAGTCATGCGTTCACAGCCCAACTTTCGTCATTACGGTACGCAGTGGGATAATGCAAGGTTCCTTAGGCATAGAGGTTATTGTTCAACTACCGTATAGAGATGATTGCACTAATTGAGTTCTACTTCCAACCACCCGAGTGATCGCTATCTCGTTGAATAAGCTCAGTTAAGTCTTGGCGCCCGGGATGGGAAGGGGGGGCGTTCGAGAGGGTCGGGTTAGCCCCTGAAGCTGAAGTATCTATGACAGCTTGCGCTCATACTCCAGCGCCACTCTACGAGCCATCCACTCCCCAGCCGTCACTTTATCTTCCCACTCCAATGAGCTCCACCTTCCCTTCTTTTCGCAGCCAGGTAGAGGCTCAATCATCCTTTCCAGGTTCAAATGTCCGAAGAAGACCAGCGAGTATCGCTGAACTAGCTCGTCTCCCGAGTCTTCGTCCCCTTCGTACATATAGCGGCTGGGAGCCGTGACCCGGTGAAGAGCGCTTCTCCACCTACCATTGGTCTGTTTCTCGAGCAAGTCTCCGACCTGCACAATCATTGCGCCTTCGATAGGGGGCACAGGACGATAAATATCCTTCTCAAAATCATGGAGTTCAAGACCTCCGACCATATCTTGGAAGAGCATGGTAAATTGACCGTAGTCGGTGTGTGGGTTTAGGCGGTTCGATGATCCGCTGGCTAGTGGTGAGACCGGCATGCCGCAGAAGTAATTCCAGGTCGAGTGGGTGCTCATGTGACGAGGATCGAACATCTTGCCAATGTAATCGACATCCTCCATGCCGAGAATCTCACATACGAGGCGCATGTTCTGCAAGGACTGCTTGAAACAAGCCGTGAACCATTTATCAAGAAACGTAAGGAATCCCGGGATATGTTTCTCTACCAGGGTAACGTCAGGGCCGCCAGGGGGATAGGTTCCACAGGGGTCTCGAAGCTCCATGGCCTCTTTGAGCTCTGTTGGAGACTCTTTGCGCAATCTCTCGATCTCGTCATGGTCCCAGACGCCCTGGGAGGATATGGCGTCACCTACTCCCGTCCAACCTTCAAAGTGCTTGGATCCATCGGGAGGGAAGTGAACGGAGTTCTTCACCTCTCTGGGCAGGTCAAAAAACTTCTTGGACTATCCGTATGGAAGAAAATTAGTGCTCAGTGTCTTGTTTTATTCTAGGCAGCTGATAAAGGCACATCTGCTTACCCATGCAAACGCTTCGTCGATCAGTTCGGACCCAATGCTATGATTGACCACATAGATAGCACCATGATAACCCCATGCCTCGTCGAGCTGACGCAGGTACTCCTTGCGCTCATCTCCAGTACTAGCATGGATGGCCTTAAAGTCCATAATGGGGACCTTAGCGGGCGCAACAGGCTTGATGTCGACCGTCATCGTGACAGGAATGCGAGCAAATGTTGAAAATGGTAGATTCTTTCAATGAGAGGATAGGTATGACGAGTGTGCAATGAAGATAGAGAGAGAGAGATTGTGAGCAGGCTTTTTATTTAATTTTCTAGGTTTTTCTGTATAACCTCCGATTCAGGTTTAGAGATATTAATGAGCTCGGGGAACGAATACAGGTCCTTGCAGGTTGTGTCTCCTGCTTGATCACGACGATCTTCGGCCGATAGAATCATCTTTGATGTATGGGGGGGAATAAATTTCTCATTCGGACATGTAACTAATCATATACTCTCTTTGCGAAGGGAATTTTTGGTCTTACCTTGTTCAGACCCAAGAAAACAGACCCCTTTCTAAGCATATGGTCCTTTAGCTATGTTTTCTATCGTTCGCAAACTAAATATCCTTAGGCAGACTGGGGATATCGTATGTACTACTACTTTTTAGACTCTGAGATAAATTTACGAGCGTGAATTTTAGAATATTACCTCTTTGATTTGCTATGGCCTATTGGTATTTAAACAGGATTAATATGGAACATAAAATTTCTGCCGTCAGCTAATTTAAATCTTTCTCGATTCGGCTTTTTTTATCAGAAGGATCTTGCCCGAGTGCTCCGTGACTGGGAAAGACGATCGATTCTGTCGCAACAACCTTCCTGCATTCATAATCACCAACTGGCAGCTTGCGCTTTGAGCACACCAGTTGGCTATTGGCTCAAAACAATATTCTTCAAATGCGTAAGAGACAGACGAGTGGCTGTACCTGTCGATAGAGTCTTAAGGCCCCCTCGTCTTCGCTTTTCGTGCTGTCGGGCTTGTTAAGAAGGCTTACGTGTTGGAGACGACAAAGATTGTTTCTGCATGAAACTGCCGTGTGACGCAGAGAAGATTTCAAAGTGTACAAGAAAATACATCTATCATATACAGCGTCGATGGCCATAACACAACCGGAGTTTAACTTGGCCACGGGAGATTTAAAATGAGACCATAGTGCAAATAGGACCCTGACTGTTGCTCTGTAGCATGTGTGACAATGTATCGAGGCTTGGTGGCGCCATGCCTCTACTGGCCCTTTATGGCTCGCATTACATCCGACATGTGGAAACAGAAAAGGGGTTCCAGGTTTCCCCAAAGCGCAAATACATGGTCTGCAAGAAGGCATCGAACGATGATTTGTAGCACCATAAGAGATACTGGCTGGCACCACAAAGATACTTGCATTCACCACGAAATATGGTCTCTGGGGATCTTCTCGTTTCTTACCTTTGAACATTAAAGCGGACTTGATGCTGTAATCTCCCCTATATTCTGTGTAACAAGATGTGAGTTTTGGGTGATACTTGTAGTTTGCCTGTTCGCCAGCTAAAAAGATATTAATTTTGGAACACCTTTCCAATTACAACCCCTGATGTTTGGTTTACTCCGCATTTTGCCGAAAGCAAGTGTCACAATATTCCAAATTGATGCAGTACAAGTTCCACATCTCAAGTCACACCCGTTGAACCTACGGAGGGTCAAGACATGGGTTTGGCGGTTTGTATTTTTCTTCAAATTACGAAGTCACAGAACAGAGCACTGCAAGACCAGTAATTCCAAGAAATTCGAACTCTGTCGAGACTCCCGAACCGTACAACTACGCTGTGGCAGGTATCAAGCGGGGAAAAATGATGGAGAAAGAAAGTACGAAGAGGAAAAGTCCACTAGTGGAAGTGGAACAAACGTAGGGGACATCGTTCGACTTCACAACCTATATTAGCTCAATCCTGAATGAGCCACGTACGTAACAGTTGTGTTACTGTGCTAATTTCAAGACTACTGAGTTAAGAGAACTGTGGTTGTACCGGCAGAGCTTTCACCGATAACAGGCTTAATGTTGTGAACCAAACGGACTGGCGAATGGCCATTGATGGAGGTGTTCGATGCGCCTCCTTTCTGCAGCAACATCTTCTAGGTTGTCGTGCGTTTCTGTATGCTAACGTACCATCGCAAGTAGACAGAATGATTGCTTTTAGTTGCCTATGATCTGATGAATACTGGATGCAAAGCTCGTGGAAGTTTCTGTTGTGCAATCTAAATGGCTGTTTCGCTGTTGACGCATCAGGTGATATGCTATCACAGGCATGAGCGCTGCCAGTAGCTTCCTCTCGACATCCGAAGCATCCAAAATACTCTTGAATATCCTGATACCATCTCACAGCAGGCGTTGATGCTCGTGTTTCTCACGGCTTTGTGCGACCGAAAAACTTCCTAGATGACGTTTCTATACCCAATCGGCGTGGATTGGCGAGTCTGCTGGCACCAACCGACACGTTTTGCCACTAAACTGGACTCTTTGTGATGGGTTTCGTGTCTGTGAAATAACCCCGACGAAACGCACGTCAGACCATTTTCAAGTAGCAAGGATGTTGCAGTCGATGGTACACTGCATAGGACTTGTGGGGACTGCCGCCCTGGACATAGTGACTGGCTCTACCCTTCGGGAATGTTGTCCCCTTCTCGTGAAACCCCTTGCAGGTGCCACTTATGGCTTTCAATGATTCTTGTTAGAGAAGACTTTTGGATGTTGCGAGATTATGCACAAGGTACCAATTACGACCTGTGCTGAGTTGGCTTGGAG
The DNA here is from genome assembly GCA_025802455.2 of Iodosphaeria phyllophila. Taxonomy (NCBI): domain Eukaryota; kingdom Fungi; phylum Ascomycota; class Sordariomycetes; order Amphisphaeriales; family Iodosphaeriaceae; genus Iodosphaeria; species Iodosphaeria phyllophila. The sequence continues at coordinate 26,592 of JAOYMO020084454.1, forward strand.
AAGCTTTCATCTAAAGCAGAGTGCAGTCTACACGTTTACCGTTAACCCAGCCAAGCTAGGTCTGCCTTAGTCTCGTGAAACGCGTGAGCTGCTCGACCAGTACGCTGTGTATTGAGACACGGCTTAGCAAATTTTCCCCCAACCAAGACCGAAGCCTTTCCTCGATCATCGCTAGCTGTGTCTGTTACTGATACGCCATATTTGCTTTCATTCTGCAACTGAGGAGTCTAATTTAAATTAGACGAAGAAAAACAAGACACGACTTCATCAATCAGCGGATAGAGATAGATCAACTTATGACAGTGGCGCCTGGTTCATATTGTCTTCACGACAGGGGATACCGAGAACCTGTGCCAAGGCCCCAGGTCATTAACCCGACGAAAGACCCTACTCCAAGTCGTCTTTGGTATATACTGGATTTATGTGCGAAGTCTTGGCGGAGAGAGAGGCACGTCATGGTATTCCTTCGTGCCGTAAACTATGTTAGAGTATAAGTTGTGTATGGTGGTTCGTAGGATCATGGTACTTAAAACCGCAAAATCTTAACTTGAAACTTTTAGTTAAATTTGATTGACAGGATGCTTAGGAATAGGTCAATGAAGTAGCGAGGAGCAACGATCAATGGGCAAATACTCGGTTTGCCTGGAATGCAATGGACCAGTACTCGTCTAGCGTACTTGCTCCACGTTTGGTAGGACGTTAAGGGAGAAAATTCAGTCAGACTGAAGAGCTACTAGACTTTAGACCGAAATTTTTTTTTTAACTTTATGTTTAATCTCATTTGCCAATTGGATAGCGACCTAGATCAGTCTCCCCCACAGTGTGACAGATATCAACCCATCGTTGACAACGTAGAACAAAATTAGCTCAGCAAGTTCCTGATTTTCAGAAAACGGGATAGACACGTGGCTGACGAATAAACTATTCACCTCCTCGAGAACTTTCACTCCTCGGCGTCCAAGGCACTTCCATGTGTGAATTGCTGAGCATTACCATCTTCGTTAGTCTTTGACACAAGCCTTCAACATCATGGCCGTCTTCACAGTAGAATCGTCAGGTGGCATGCTCGACGCCATGAGAGAATCATTTCTAGCTCTGAAACCCATGGCTGCGTATATCGTGGTCGTAGCGGGCTTTCTGCTCTTGCTATACCAATGGCTGCTCCCAAAGCCGCTGCCGAGCATTCCGTATAATAGAGCGGCGACGAAAACACCGCTTGGAGACGTACCGGCCATGCTGGAGCATGTCAAGAAAACGGGCGACAACACGCTTCAGTGGATGGCAAAACAGGGACGTACACCCCTCATGCAAATATTTCTGAATCCCACGGTGAAATTGCCCATGGTGCTGCTGTCGGATCCGCGGGAGGCGTATGATCTTCTTACCCGTCGCGTCAACGAGTTCGATCGCTCCGACGCTACAAGGGATGATTTCATAGGCATACTCCAGCATAATCACGTTCAGCAGCCGACGAACGATGTTTGGAGGGCGCGTCGGAAGCTGTTACAAGATACCATGTCACCCAGCTTCTTGCAGTAAGTTTTCAGTCATTGAACTCAATCATAGCTCCAAGTTTCTCCTCGCTATATTCCCACTGATGAATTCTAGAAACGTGGCTGCTCCCGTTATGATCAAGCACGCCGAAGAACTGATTGCCCTGTGGAGACATAAAGCCCGCCTCGCGGGCGACCATCCCTTCCGTGCCAGTCGCGATATCCTTGATTCGGCACTAGACACCGTGGATGGCTTTGTATTTGGAGAAGATTTCCCCAGTGCAACACAGCCGAATCTTCGTCTTGTTGAGGGATTGGTCCAGCGTGGAACGGAGACAGCCTATTCTGACAAGAAACCGAAAGATGAGGAAATGGTGTTTCCACCTGCGGAGATGCATGAGGACATCGAGGCCACATACGTCACAAATGAGTCAACCGTGATAGTCCGGCGCACATTTTTAAAGAGGCTGGCCTGGACTTTCGTCAAAATGTTACCGCGCATGAGACGCGCATTTAGGATGAAGGACGCCTTTATCGCTCGCGAGCTTACGAAGGCCGCCAGGAAGCTTCAGTGGCAAAACGACAACAGAAATGAGACAGAAAAAGTCGAGTTATCTTCCAAGTCAGTCGTCGATCATATGGTACAACGCGAAGCTATTCTGGCCCAGAAAGCGGGCAGAGACCCCGTCTTCTCCTCACCTGTTATGGTGGACGAGGTAGGTTTCCAAAGTCATGAGAAAATCTGCTGGAACCTTGTTTTTATAACCCCGTCTTCCTCCTCATTAGTATGAAGTTTCATGAGGAGCTCTAACAAGGGTTTCATAAAATTCTTAGGTATTCGGCTTCATCGTAGCAGGGTATGATACTTCAGCAGGTCCGATAGAATGGGCAGTCAAGTTACTGGCTGACTATCCAGACGTGCAGACCTGTTTGCGATTGTCCCTAAAGCGTGCATTTCCTGAGGCATGGGCGGAGTGTCGGCAGCCGAATATCGAGGAGTTAAGCAAGATATCGATACCTTATCTTGACGCTACCGTCGAGGAGATTCGTAAGTGTTTCCTATCCCCAAACAATCAATCCAGTCGTCATCGGACAGTAGCTGATGGGGAACAAAGTTCGTTTCTCGACGATCGTGCCTATAGTTCTCCGCATGGCGACCCGTGATACTGAACTTTTAGGGTACCACATCCCTAAGGGCACTAACATAGCCGTCTCGCTCATCGGGCCAGGTATGCTCAGCCCAGGCTTTGAAGATAGTATCGATGAGGGGTCACGCAGCAAGAGTTGCCAGAAAGCGCCCTGGCGCACTTGGGATCCGGCTTCTCTGGGTGCCTTCCAACCTGAACGTTGGCTCGTACACTCCGAGGACAAGGAAGGCGAGAGGCGATTTGATGGAGCCTCTGGTCCGCAAATGTCCCTCGGTCTCGGCCCACGCAGTTGCTTTGGCAAGCGCATGGGCTATCTGGGCGTGCGCATCTTGTTGTCGCTAATTTTGTGGAATTTTGAGTTCTTGCCGTGCCCCGAAGAGCTCTCGGGATATAAATCAAGTATGGGCATCGTGGCTAAACCGAACCAATGTTATGTGAGACTGCGCGAAATTGAAATTGGGTGTGAGTAGATTCGACCTAGGCACTACACTACGATGGTGTTATCACAGCAACCTATCGTGACTGTTGTTCATGGAGCACGGTGGTGTTCGGCAGCAAAAGAAATTGGACTGGAGTAAGAGATTACCGGAGTTACGTCCACTCATCGAACCAACACTTGGATATAAATGCTGTGTTGGCAAACTTGGACGTCAAGATAGATAGATAGCACTCAATTAGATCGATTTTATCACTACGACTACCAGGAGACCTCTGGCTTCGATTTGAATTCATTTTTGAGTGGATACGGTGATGCCTATGCTGGGGTGGACTTAACTCCGGTAATCTCCTACTCCGCTTCAAATTCCCTTGCTCCCACCGATATGCGGCTCGTGCGTGCGGTTAAATACACGGATACAAAGCAACAGTAAGCCTCCAGTAAACCGAGCTTGATCGGCTCATAGTGCATTGTCCGTAAGACTAGCAGCTGCATTGAATGTGAAGAAGACAAAGCAATATCCAGAGTCCGATCAAAGAACCTCGTATGATATGCGAAAGCGGTGCAAATCGGCAGAATGCCAAGATCCACAGTCTGACTTACCTCCGCTCAGCGTTATGAGTGCTATCAAGGTGCTATAACGGTATACTCATGGCATTCGAGGCTGTCTCAATATGTATTCGTCGAAAGCTAATGAGGCGGAGGCTCTGAGCATCATTGATGAGGTCAAGGCCAATCAGGGGGTCCTTCGCTCCAGGATAGCTGGCGCCCTCACCACGCCGCCACCAGGATTCTCGGAGTCCGACATTCCCTCTGTTCCTCTCATTGATTTGAGGAAGTCATTTTCCTCCGACTTTTTGGATCGCCAGATTGTAGCGTCAGAGATCCGCGCAGCTTGCACGACATCTGGCTTTTTTCAAATATCTAACCACGGGATACCCAAGACCGTGATCGTTGATATCTTCGCGCAAGCCGAAGCGTTCTTTCGTAGACTTTCACCGGAGCAGAAAGATGATGTACACATTCGGCATAGCAAAATCTTCAGAGGCTACGAAGCGGGCGGCGATACCTACGTAAATCCCGACGACGCTTCTGAGGAGGAGACTAAAGAGGGTTTCAATTGGGGCTATGAGCCGTCGTTAGACTCAATCTCAAGCACGGCGGATGCCTACGTCGAACTGGACGGTCACCCGCCCAGCCCTCCAGATCGCTGCAATGTTTGGCCTGATGCAGACACGCTTCCAGACTTCAAGGGCGCCGTGACATCATATTACGGCCACGTTCTGTCTTTAGCCCGCCACCTCTTCCGTCTCTTCGCGATAAGTCTCGACTTGGAAGAAGAATATTTCAACAAGCTGACCACACATCCTGGCGGCATAGGCCGTCTATTGTACTATCCACCCCAGTCTCTCGACCAGCTAGCTGCCAAAGGTTCTAAGCTAGGTCTTGGAGCCCATACAGACTATGAGTGCTTCACCCTGCTCCTCAGCTCGGCGAGTCCTGGCCTAGAGATCTTATTCCCACCTTCGGAGCTCACAGACAACCGGCCGATCTGGCGGCCATGTCCCATCCGACCGGGGACTTTGACTGTGAACGTAGCCGATTTCCTGGGTCGGTGGACTAACGGTCTGTACAAGAGCACCATCCACAGGGTGGTGAGTAGACCGATTAAGGAGCTGGTGGCCGGAGAAGAGTCTTTGAAGGGAAGCGAGGCAAGATACAGTGTACCGTTCTTCTTTAGCATCAACTACGATGCCGATGTAGAGCCATTACCCGAATGCGCGGTGGGCATGAGTCGATTCCGGAAGGTTAAGGCGGGAGAATACATATTAGAGAGATTAAGGGCGACAAGTTGATCAGGCAAGCTTGACTTTATGGGACCACTCCAGTCAAAGGACTCGATCGGGTTGATCAGTGGCTGTGGATGCAGTTTGAAACGCGGAAAGTCGACTCAAGGGCTTTGCAAAATGCGAGCAATCGTCTTATTTCAAATTGAGTTGCTCATGTTGTTAAGACATGCGGTGGCAACATAGATGCGACACTCTCAGTTGGAACATTCTGGGATAGATCTGATTGAGCGTGTGGAAAGGGCTCCACAGCAATTTTGGAAGTTCACCGGAAACCTTCCAACGCGCCTCGTATCGTTTTTGCGCTCAACTATAATCCTATTCAACCAAATGAGTACCAAAATCCTGGTCGATATGTTATACCATGAACTTTTCATGTCTTTGTCACAAATTTCGGGGAAGAGTCTGCAGTTGGATAAACGCTGAATTCAGACAAGTCACGGCGGCGAAGACATGGAGATCAAAAGACAAAATGAACCAACTCAGAAAAGCTTAGTTTCTAGTCAAGGGCTTCGCGTCAATGTTGTCATAGGGGATGAGATAAGATTGCATGAAGACGGTGGGCCGTAGCCAAGCGGTCTACGATGCAGAGTGGCACAAGGGGAAAACGATGACCAAGAGTCAATGATAGATGGAATCACGGTTCTTGCCTGACTCCCCTTCTACGGGCTACTTAAATCTACTGAGTGCCACTTTATTTTCAGTGACCATCTCAGCTATGCACGGATAGGGGTATCCACGTCGCTGGCCAATTGTGGTGTGCGGTGTGAGTTCTTTGTCTCGTTCATGGCAATCCTGTAGGCTGGGGTATGATCGCAGGAACTTCTGGAAGCTTGAGGTAAAGTCTTTCAGTTCACTACGACCGAAGCAATCAGAACCATAAATAGTTGCTCTCCGTGTTGCTCGTCAGTCAGTTTATCTATAAGTACAGCATTGTTCAACCTATAAACGATCACTCACTTCAATAACATAGAAGCGTAGTTGCAGGCATCACGAATATGTCAACCCAAATGTGAACATCGATCTCTTAATGAAGGTATATAAGAACTCAGAACGTGACCAAAATCTAAGAGGAAAAGAAGACTGGCCGACTCACGCTCGCCGCGAAGTCAAGTCAACTCACATTAGGTTTGGAAGCGAACGGTCTTTTAACGGTACAATTGATGCTGTCATGAACTCGTCTGCTATTGGACGTGGATTCTTTACAGTGATTCGCATGTTCCGCAGTGGACAGTAGATCGGAAAAAACAATGCCTCAGACGCTTACTTGATGCTCAATCTCTGAGGGTGAGGTGCGATATCAAAAACTCATGAGACATGAAATTCGTGCTTCATCAAACCGCCATTGTTTGGTTCATAGTCTTACTTAGCCTTACGCTTGCGGATCTCAGTACTGCTGATCTTCGAAGCGAATCCCTCCGCCTTAAAATCCCCATCAGTGATCTCTTCGGCATCCAAGACGTCAACCTCATAGACATCTAGCAGACGAAAGTCCAATTTCCGTCTCCGCTGGTTCACAGCCTCACCCCCAGACTTCGTTTCCCTAGACACGACCAGCGCGTCCATGTCCTCTCTCGTTATGGTAGGGCCGAATGCGTCCTGGATGCGCACGCACTGGACATCAATGGCACCCTCTCTGAAAGAAGCATTGATCTCACCGTCGGCTTTTGATATCTGGGGCCCTAATCCATCGTTCCAGCCTTCGCGTTGCAACTCAAGAAGCGTGGCTAGGTAATCGATGACGCCTGTGGCTCGGTCATCCCAAGACTGCACTTCCGCTGCGAATTGCTTGTTTTTGAGCAGTTCGTCGCCCGTGATGCCAATGATAAAGAGACATTTCTTTGATGAACCTTGCTCAGGAACTTTCAAGAGCAGCGCAGCGGCCGCCAGAAGCAGCTTGTGTCCTAAATGAAGCCAGTCAAACGTGCCTCCAAGGCAGACTACCCTATACGAGGGGCTCGGAGAAATTGGTGATGCTTGTACGCCGCTCTGGATGTTCATACTGAGCCCGCCCGGGACAGAAATGATAGAATCCTGGGCCATGGATTGGACAGTTTCGTAAAGTTTGAGGTACGTAAAGAGGATCTCATGTCCCGGCTCATTATCGACGCCATAAATACACTTCCAAGGGTGATAAGCGGTTACGAAAGTGGACAGATTAGGAATCACAAAGCCGGTGCCTTCGATAGCGGGTTTGTGATCCTCAGGGACGGGCTTGGAGCAGTCATGGTCAACGAGAACAACGCGAGCATCTACAGACCCGGGACCACCACAGGACTCCGCTGCGACATCTAGATGGGCACAGATGACCGATACGACGCTGTATATACCAGCCAGGATGGACTGAGCGTTAGACCAAGATAGCGATCCGGCGCCCAAGGCGGAGCCTTGCCCGAGGATAGGAGCAACCACGGCGATGACTAAAATGGTACCATTTTGGCGAGGCTGTTCCTTGAGCCTAGAAATGACGGCCTGGAGAGATGGCCGATAAGCAGCGTTGACAGCTACCTGACTGGCTGGGCTTGGTGGCGAAGGGAGAAGTAGGAGATGCGGGAGGACGCCGTGATCCCTGTTGAGTGACATCTGTTCCGTGGAGTATTGGTGTTGTGTGGGGAAGTGCAAGACAAAAAATAGATAGGCACGGTATACAAGGCGCAAACACAAAAGAGAAAATAGTGTCTCCCTAGCGCACGTATCTAGCCGATTGTTATTTTCTCATCATGATTGTCTAGCCCGCGTTTGCCGAGCTTCGGTTTGATATTCATCGTGCTTCCTGACGATGATGCTACACAGACATACGGACCGTAGTGAAAGCACGCAGACCTCACAACTTTTGGAACTCTTGCATAGAATGTCAGGTGTATGGAAAGCTACGTTCTCACTGGACACTAGTAAATTAATAGCCAAAAGAAAAGCACATTAAAAGTTGCAGGAGCAGAATTTTTCAATGAGCAATCAAGGGCAGATCACTGTATGAAGGCAAAGGGTTGAAACGAGGACTATAATGCTGCGATAAGCTAGCAAGCCGGTCATTAGGTGGATCCTTGAATCCGTACTGTCACAACAGCACCCTGATTTGCATTCCAGAATTTATGCAACTAAGCCTGCATCCCTGAGGTACAGTGATTCCAAGACCTCTAATCTACATTCAGTTTAAGGTATTCATTTACTATAATTCTAGTGATAAATTGCTTTATCGGTATGCATGAATTACCTCCGTTCTTGTTTTTTCCAAATGATGTTGACAGGCACGGAAACACCTTTGGAGTGGGAAGTGATGATATGAGGGAGGGAAAGAATATCGCCCTGCCGGACAGACTGTCAGCTGTCAGACTGGGAGGTAACACCCGGTGTGATCTTTTCCGTAACAAGTGAGTCTATCACAGACCAACAATAGCAGAGCGGAAGTCACATGCAGGAATCCACACTCTGAAGAAGGTGCAACAAGGCGTATCCTGGCTTGCCCGGGGTCCACACGTCCAAGGCTGGATGTGACCACCCTAAAGCTGGGTTTTGGGATTCACACCTGCACATCGGATGTGACCGTACAGGGGATGGCAAAAACAAATGTCAATCCACCCAACTCCTCACCAAACTACCCACGCATTTTAATGAGACGCTTTGGCTTCGCACCCTATAAAAGTAACATCATAGGAAAGCTCTTATTCTGTCGAGTACCCTCGAAGAATTTCAGTAGCCTAAGTGACGTTGTCGGCAAGGAACCGTGACTGGAGCTTAGATCGTCGTGGTTTAGGAATTTAAACCCATCAGCGTTTTTTCTGGCTGTCCTGCCGTACTAGGCTGAACCCTGGCCAAATCTCGAATGCTGCAGAAGGTCGGTTCCCGAACAGAATGATCCGGCGAGGGGTCATGACTCGTCGCCGATACAAGGCCTGGCAGGTCCTGAGGCAGGTGCGAAGTACATAATAGACACTTCTCCTACCAGCCGACTAGAGAAGTGTCCATTTTGCCTCCGCATCTGCCTCCGCATCTGCCTGGTACTCCGTCTGGGCATGGCACATGGAAAGTACAAGCGACAGTGAGTAAAATTGCACTGACCTCTTTGGACCACGCCTTCGGGAGATCTAAGAAGTCTTGCCGTTTGCAAAAAAAACTCTTCAAGTCATCTCAGAACCTCAGCGTCTTGGCCTTCCGACGCTGGTAGGTTGCAATCATGCCTGTGACGCAGAATCAAGGCTTCTAGCTTTTTAGGGCTCTCGGGTCCGTCGAAAAACAGCACAGAGAAGATAGACTGGGTTGAGCTCTTGCAAGCTGATCGTGTTCTGCTCACCATGTGGTTTAAACGAGGACATCATGAAATGGAATACAGTTGTAACCTGTGGACATCTTGTATCATCAATTGCAAGTTTTGGGTGTAAACTAGGACGTAAGGGTGCAATGTTCTTGCCCCCTATATATACAGCGCGACTCGTTCGTCGTACGGCCTTCAATATTTGCAAACGCTGATGCAGGGTCGGGTAGTGAGCGCGGGTGATAAAACAAGAAAAAGTTGGACGCTTGCTTAGCTGAAGAGCGGAAAACCTGCAACTCATTCCGATTACATCTTTCTATCTGCTGAGAAGATACTACATCTGCTCAGGCCTATCACTCCTTGGTAACCCTTTACTTCTTGGTTGAACGACGCAGTTCCACTTTCACTTGCCGACGGGTTCTAATTAAACTCAGCATTGATCCTCATCATCCTAGCTTTTACCGTACCGGTATAATTAATCCTTGACATCCAGAATGAAGCTCGTCATCTTCCTCACCCTAATCCCATGCCTTGTTCAAGGCATGAACAGCCGGAGAGTCTCGGGAGAGAATTCGAGCCATGGGCAAGGCATGCAAGTGGTAGAAGACGATCGGGAAGCTGATGTAGGAAATATCGATGAATTCAAGCCCCCCTCAAGTGGGGTGCTTGTTGACGAACCCGAGCCCGATGTCAGTGAAGAAGCATACGCCACAGCAGAGGAAGATTATAGGCAGTATTCATCCGATAGGGCGAAAAACTGGATTCAACCGGACTTGTCTGAAGTTGCCCTCCGAATCAACCCTGAGACCTTACGCAACGGAAATTATAAAAAGTTCAAGCCCACAAAATTGGATGACTGGGTTCAAAAGGCTGGAGTCCTTTTGGGAGATATCAGGTTTTACGCTGGTAGCGTAAATGAAGACCTGTTACCCGAAAACGACAATTCCAAGTCTCCGGAGAGGGCCAACCCGAAACTATTCGATTTCTACGAATTGGTCGCGGAACTTCAGCCTGAAACACTGGGAGAGCTTTGGAAAAACTCTTAAGAAAAGCAATCTCGACAGCTGACAAAGGTTCCAAGCGCAAATTCGCCACGAAATCATCGGTCCCATGGTTCCCGACGAGAGAGGGAGGATGAACTGGGATTCTGCTCTCCGTATTGATGACTATCGCTACCGAGCCGATCTCCACATCAACAAAATCAAAAATACTCGCGACCGCGAAGGGCTGAAGAAAGTTTTAAGGGAACCATCTTTCAAGGAACTGATCTACCTCCCCGCCTTCGAAAAGATCATGGGAGACAAAAATACACCAGGAAAGTGCGCTACGAGCCTCAGCAACAAGGCAAAGTCTCTTTTCCAAAGGGGGCTCCTACCGATCTCACATCTGTTAGAATTTCCTTACATTGAACAAGCTGTGAGCAACAGTGAAATTCCGCTCCAAATTGACTACGGCCCACTGTTGGAACCGCTCCAGGAAAGAGTCATCAGGCAACAGATAATCTGGAGAATGGTAGGATCGCCCAAGCTCGATGCCAAAGTGTACAATGAGTACAAAGCTGTCCCGTTCGCGGAGACGGAGCTGGGGGTCGTGTGGAATCGGCATGGAACAATGCTAGCAACGCTCACCCACCGGTTGGCCAGACAGTGGCAAGTTGAGGGGACTGAAATGATTTTAGACTAAGCCTAAATTAGACGCGAGTCGGTCCGCAGCGCAATACGGAAACGAGGGCCCATTTTGCTATCTATAAATACTAGGAAAGTCCGTGACACAGTACCATGGTCGACGAGGTCGAGATAACTAGTACATATTCAGTGCTCTAGTTACACAGAAAAGCAACATCGGCGGAACTTGATTAAGGCCGAGTGTTCGAGTAGTGATCTCTCTTCGTCAAGTTTGCCTCGTTCATAATACGTGAAGCCAGGGCCGGTAGAGCCCGCTCGCAAGTGGGGAATGCTCTTCCAGGGCATGTTTGACAACCTGTATACTAAAATTCATACTCCACTTTGACAAATCACGCATTTCACGGAAAGTTCCTGATGGGCACAATACAGCCCAATTCAAGACCTTAAGCAAGTTTGGATCTCCGTATGTGACAATCATGAACCTCTACCTCCCTTTCTCCTTTCTTAGACGCGACCTAAACCTTTTCTTTCTTGTTTGCAGCGTATATTCATTAGATTTACAATTTATATATCATGTCATTAATTTCAGCTGGAGAGATTCTGGAAAAAGGACGCAGAGCTTGCTCTAAAGGTATTGGTGAAGGCAATAGAAGTCATGGTTGAAATGTGCATGCGATAGACTTGGCTGTGGTTAAGGAAAATGGCGTCAATTGAACCACTACCACAGCAATTGAAGATTCTGAGCTAAAGAGAAGCAGGAAGAAATAAATAAATAGATAAGCGCTGCCGATCTTTCTCAATGTCCTGCAGGCTTTTGTGACCCACTTTGGTCAGCAGGCCAGTTCTACTACGACTACCATCCCCTTCCACGTCCAGATGTTATGGAACCTCGAGTAGTTGTCGAAGTTGCTATGCCCTTCCGTTTCTGGCTGTCCATTTCCATTTAATCAAAGAGACCTTGAGCAACAGACGACTATGTTACTGAGCGCTCAGAAAGCTGTCATGTTCAATCATCTCTCCATTCGTAGCCGCAAATGTAGAGCAAGCCCTCAGCCTTTGGCAACATCACCTAATTCCGACCTCGACCTCGACCTCCCTCCTTTTTTTTTTTAGGGCGAGGAGAGGGATTCACGCCAGATCGCAAGCCCAGTCTAGCAGTATACTCGATTTTAAGGACCCGTAGCATCCAACTTTTGATACAGTCTTCCTGTTGTATAGGCTGAAACAGCGTACTAGTCTTCCTAACGCGCCGGAAATCCGAATAGGGGCGTGCTGAACTAGTAAAGTGAGCCAAGAAGTATACGATTATAGCTCGTTGCCACCATATGAACCTCTTTCAGTCGAGATTGAGCGTGTACATGAATATCTGGTAGGTTCTGGCCGTATTGATACAAGGTACGTGTAGATACGGGAGCGATAGAGATAGAGGCGTGACTCTGGCATCATAATGCGAAGCGGCGACATTATCTCA
>JAOYMO020085337.1:0-38718 GCA_025802455.2 Iodosphaeria phyllophila
GGAAGGGGAAGGGGAAGGGGAAGGGGAAGGGGAGGGGTAGGAAGGGGGGTGCGCAGGTAGGTGGGGATGCGGGTGAGGACGAGGACGAGGAGATGCCGACCGAGGTAGCGTACCGGAGTTTGCGGTTGCAGGAGCGCCGGGTTTATTCCATTTGGCACTTTGGTGCTGAGGAGGATGAGGAGGAGGGGGATTGGGAAACTGTCTCGCTGGCGGATTCGGGGATTGCCATGGAGTGAGCTTGGGGTGGCGTTTGGCGGTCTGGGAACTGGAGATTAGGATTTGGGTTACTGCTCATTGGCGTTGCTGAAATTAGATAATTGGATAAGTTAGAGAATCTGCGTAAGAGAATATAGATTCTAAATTCTACTGCTTCCACGTTCTCGGCCAAGTGTAGAATGGCCCCTTTCCAATGCGGATGTCCGGCATTGGATCCTCCGTTTCAAGATATTTTCCTTTCTGGAGAGGACACAGCGGTGTCAATGGGGTTAAAAGATGGTTAGCGTAGACGAGAAACGTCCGCGGACGCTTGTAAGTACGATGTTGGCACCAAAATGGGCGTGCGCAAGTCTCAAAGGCCGGGCGATTAGTTACTTTTTTTGCGAACTTTGTTCTCCTTCAGGTTTGTCGATACCGGGTAGCACGAGTAGAAGAACGTGGCACCCATCGCCCCGGGAGCTTGGCCAGATACTAGTGACTACAGCAGGGAGAAAATAACGATGGGATATCGGTAGTCATCCCGATCCGACACGTTCGCCGGAATCATACTCTGAGGGAACATCTGTCCCAGAGACCAGTCCTTCTGCGTTGCTAGGTATGCAGCAGCTGTTTACAAATCACGATAGAGTGCCTCGACCGGCTGTCCATGATTTCTAGACACCTCGTATTGGGCTTGCTTTTGCCATCGTCTCGCTGGTTTCGACTATAAAGGGGTTTCGATCAAGATTATCCGGTGTGCGTGAAAACCTCGACAAAATGATGACAATTTAGGCCTAAACAGTTGATTTCTAGGTAAACACAAGCTTAGAAAGACTACTATTCTACACCGAGAGATACGGCTTAGCAGTATATAAGAGCCGCACTGCCTCGTGAGTCCAGACTTCCAGAAGGGGCACCAGACAAAAACCCCCCAAATCCCATGCCTAAAAGAGTTCGTTCTACGACGATACACTCACTTTCTTTGTCTAACGAGGTCGTGGACGGACGAGACACCTACGTCCATCCTGAAGGAAAGTCCTACAAAGTGCTTCCGGCGCTGCATTCGAACCTTGCACAAAGGAGCATGTCTACAAAGTGCCGAAGAACTATTCAAAAACAGAAACCATCGAAAGCATTGCACATCCACCGAATCCCAGATCAGCACTCGAACAGACACCGTCGAGCAAAATGACCAAACACCAGACACCAACCGCGGAACCATCAGACTCGCGCCCTACCATCGCATGTAGAATACATCCATCACCAACACTCCACCCCAAAACAACACGCGATACAACCCCCCACCCTTTTACAACATCCTACAATTACTCCAGCAACCAACCTTGCCACTTCAATTACTACAGACGAATCCTGTCTTTCATATTAGAGTTTTGCGTCGGCTAGATCCACCTCAGCAGCGGGCCATATCCGGACAACATCAATACAGTTCCCCAGCGACCCAAACTCTAAACCCTGGCGCAGCGCAGGGCAACACCATCTGATCTCCAGGACAGTGCTGCGTCGTAATTAGGGCCTAGGGCATTGACTACGCCATGGGTATCACTCACGCGAACAAAGCACGCAGAAACAGACATGTCGAAGTCAAAATGCTGATAGCCAAAGGATATCATTCATCAATTTCTCTTAAAAGTAAAGGACTACCAAACAAAACACGCTGATTCGACACAATGCTGAAAACCCCCCGGTAAGGTATATACACATGCAACCGACTTCTGTCCCTCGTCCTGTCTCCGCCATGCACCCACACCATGAAACTCTCCCCCCGTAGTTTCATGTTTGGTGTTGATCGCTTGCCATCTCATCTTTGCCTGCCCCGACCCTTGAGCCGCTACCATACCGGACCGACCCGTGTGAAAAAGATCCCCGAAAACTGCTCCTGCCTTCCTATTTGCTGAAACAGCCAGTTCATGGATATTTCGCGGGGACGATTTGACACGTGTCTCCTTTGATTAAATCTCGAATCCTTCCGGCTCGAGAAGGAGGCAAGGTCCGCTGATCGGTCATGGAGTGCCTAAAACCCACGTCCAAGAATCCGAGTAGATAGATTGCAATGCATGCCACTCATAGTCCGCACCAACCGAAGCGATCAAATCGTGACACACATGTGGACACCTTAACGGTCATATCCCTCGGAGCCTCAAGCGAATCCACCTGCGTGTACCGATGGGGTCGTGGATGTTGTTCGTGGTCAGGTCGGCAATCGGGCTAGAGGCTGTACGTCCTTGGCACGCCAAACCGGACATCGCAGCTATCCTATTGCGGCAAGACGACTGGCTTCTCCTCCTCTGTGCGTTTGACGTAAGAAACGATTTTTTCGGTCATGCTAGCTGCCCATGGATCCACGTATCCAGTCCATAGCATAGCGAGGCCGTAGTTCATTGGAAACCACAAAGGCAGGCACATAAGGAGTCTTAGGCCCCCAGGATTGACAAGCTTTCCGGGTACTACCTGACCATCCTCGTTGGTGATATCAGCGGGTAACCAAGGTCCGTACACCATCCAGCACAGCATCCAGCGCAGAAGAGGACCGTGGATAAGGTAGACGGCGAATGACTGCTTGCCGAGCCAGAGCAGGTACTTGCTCGATAGGAAGTCCTTGATAAGCGGGCTGAAGTGAATGCCGAGGGTGATAAGCTGAAGACCGATACTGGAGGCGAATCGGGGGAAGCTAGCCTTCTCGGGAGGGTGGATGGCAATGTCGAGATTGGGCTTCATGGGGAGAATCTTATCAAACACGGCATGCTGCCCGCTAGACCAGCTGGTCCATTCCCAGTGACCCTCAGGATATGACGCAATGTACAGTCCGAGAATCAATGATCCGAATGCGATGCATCGGGAGACTTTGGGGCGGGTGCTGATGAACTCGTTGGCGGATGGCATGTTTTGAATTTCGCACAGTAGAACTCCCCAGAAGAACATCATTCCGAAACCAGCTGTGATCTCTTTATTAGTTTTGCGCACGTACGACCAAGATCATTCTCTAGAAATAGCTTTTTAAAAAATTTGTATAAAGAAACTTACGATCCAGGGCCATGAAAAAGTAAAAATATACTCCTAGGCATGCAAGTAGGCGATATTTAGGCTGCACATTAGAGGTCGCAATTAGAAACATATAGACCCATAAGCTGCCTTTGAGTAGTGGTAATAAAGTCCATTGGTTGGCGTCGTAAGCGTTTCTCCCCCAGGTCCATGTGCTAACGAGATTGTGAACAAGATCAAGGATAGATTCCGATACGGAAGGCATTCGGTCCGGAGCTGACCATGCTGCCCACCAGCTGTCGCTGTGCTTTGCTACGAGGAACAAACCCAGTTGGCACATTACCCAAACGATAAGGGTCATAACAATCGTTGGCAGAATGAGTCGGGGAACGCGACGGAGTGCTGATTTCGAGATGGCTGCCCATGCCGCTTCTTGGTTGCCTTGACGGAAAAGCTTGATGGGCTTCAACGCGCAAACATAACCTGTGACAAAGGAGAAGACTGCAACACCTATCCGACCTTGAACGATAACTCGTAGGAACGGCAGTTGCAAGAATCGTGGTCCCACATTTTCCCCTGATGCAGGAAAGAATAGATCTTCGTCAAAGGTGCGGCAAATATGGGTCATGACCACAAGGGATGAAGCAAGACCACGGAGACCCTATGAGAGAGCAATAGTTAGTTCGTTTGTCGGCCATGTTTGGAATAGTACGGTAGCATCATTCTATTCCCTGCACTTGCTCTGGCGCCCGCCCATCATCAATCGTTCCCAACGGTTACAGCGTAATTCCCCTCACTAGAAGTGGATTGCTTCTAGCCTAACCGCGCCAGTGAGAGCTAATTGATCCCAGGTTGAAATTCTTTCGTGATCTGAAAAGTCCATTTCAATTGTAATCCGCATCTGAGAACAAAATCTAGTCCGAGTGAAGGTCCATCTCCTCCACAAAAAAAATAATCAGCCAATTCAAGATTCGGCGGGTTGTGATGTCGCCTCTGAAATCGTTGCAAGCCAGTCGAGAGTATTGGTCTGACGTAAGACGCGATGGTTTGCATCGCGCTACCACGGGATGGCACGATGCCAAGTGTCGACGCCATCGGTCGTGGCCCGGCGTGCATGTTGATACTGGGTCCGGCGCGTATTTCGGGTTCATTCATGGCCAAGTCATGTCCCACAACGTTTATGCTATCGTTTATTCCACTCTCATGCTGCGCTACAACCCGATGCATCTAAACCATCGCCGAGGGCAGACCGCCAGACCATCGGGCGCGCTGGTCAAATACAGCAGCAGGTCAAAAAGAAGAAAACTTGTTAACTTACATCCACCCATTTAACGTTTCCCTCCTTGCCGATCGCCATGGTGAGAGTTTCCGACGATCCCGTTAGTTGTAAGTTGGGAGACTTGGAAAGAGACGAGCGGGAAAAAACGCCTTATCCCGTGATCGTGAGAGGTTTCGGTTAATTTAAAGGGCGGCGAGGTCGGATAGGGAAAGCAGGTAACGCGATTTTGCCGCAAGCCCAAACGGTGCAGCGTGCCAATTAGGGGAACGCTAGACAATTTGGAACTGGGCGAAATTTCGCCAAGACGCTGCAAAGGCAGCTAGCTGCCAGCTAGTAACAGTTGACGGCCCAGTGCATGGATTCCAGTGATCGATTTCTGTATCTTATGTCCTAAATGTCTCAAACAAACAAGCGCAGTCCAGTCGTCGAAAACCCTGCCTAGAGGGAAGCGGGTACTGTGTGTCGTTTACGGACCACAATTGCCCAATTACTTTATTAAACTAACCGAAGCATGTGGGATGCAAAACAAAGAGCTCGCGATTATGAAAGAATGTGAACTGCGTTGGATGCAGCACGCTTTGGGGAAGTAATGATCGAATGGAAAACTTGCTCGTGCGAGCTGGCCGGGTGACCGAAGTGCACTGGGGGAGTGAGGTGCGACAAGATGACGACGCAATCAGCTTCCCCATGGACCACGGCACAAAACACAAATCCAGCAGGCGGTTGAACGCTGAGCAGGTTTAAAAAGCGAGGGAACGTGACCAGAACAAATGTCGAATACGGGTCGGTATGTCGACTTGAATCCCACACAAAGGCGTTACGGAAGGAAAGGTCGAAAGTGGAAACCCAGAGGAAGGATTAAAATAAGGTTCGACAGCGAGTTTTAGTAAGGGGCCAGTGGGATTGGTTTTCACTTCTTATTCCTATGCACGCGTGAAAATGCTCGCTTGTCTCCCCCTCTGGCTCAGGCCTCTTTCCTCAGCTACTGCGGCCTCATGGGGTTTTATCGCGCCGCCTGCGAAACTCTACTAGCTCCGTACTTTTTACAAAGTACCTCATCTACGGCAATCAACACCTGACTGCCCCTAGGGCGTGATCTGGCGTCTCAACGGTTTTTTTATTTTTATGATCCAGCGACAGGATAGGCAGACTTTACAGTGGCATAGCAAGTCAGCAGCACATTGGAGTGGGGAATGACGTGCTGAGAAGCAGACTTTGTTGTTCGGTCATCAGCATTGAGGATACGGGAAATGTTGTGATCTTTATCTGGTGGATCGTGCCAAGAGAAAACGAAAGGAGCAGGATGCCTGGGTGGAAATGGGGAGCTGGGGTTTGGTCTTGGCAGCTGCGACTCCAGCGCCTGTGAGTGGTCAGTATTGGCCCGTCGCCCCAATGCCAAGCCCAGCTGGCCCCACCAGTGCTTTGCGCCCAGCTTGTTTTTCCAAATTCAAATGTCAGACTTTCGGTCTGATCTTTCCCCAAATATCGCCGCAACGAAACAAAGAGATCACCATTCGTATGGAACCTCATGCGACCAGTAAGGCATTGAAGAAACCGGCGATACAATGCGAGGCTCCTCAAATCCAGGCACTGATTGGTAACGGCGCGGAACGGTGCTGGTAACGAATATTGTCTAGCGGCATCCATCGCCCTGTCTTGAGTGCCGGCGCAGGCCGGCCGTCAGTGCACAATACCGCCGGACTGTTGGACCCACTCATTATCTGCGGTGCCCCTGCATCAAATACCGTAGGAACATGATGTGAATGCCAGTGTGGTGACACTGATTACGGGTTGGCGAGCGACACGGGAAACGTTGCAGAAAACACCAACAATTCGTGAACGAATACTCCATCCTGCGCTATCGTACGAACGCCTGTGTTGGTTTACCAATTGAACTTGACATGATCTACTGGCATGCATCCATCATCTCATCGCTACAACGTCCCAACTCTGCTCATGGTGGATGAGCAGAACCACCGATGCCCATGACAGTCAGCCTCAGAGCCTAGAATGGGTTGAGGAACCCCTCCTTTTGCGGTATTCATCGCTCAAATTATCACCAATCAGAACAGCCGGATGATCCTCTTCTCATCAACTTACTGGATCTGCTATTTGACCCTAACATGGATATGATATGACTTGTTCACGGAAGAGCATCCAATGGACCCTATTCCCGTGACATGCCACCCATCCCAGGTCCCGGTCGATCCGTGTGTAAGCCACAGGCGCCGGAGGTAAGGAAGTACCGAATCCCAAAGATACAATATATTCCCTGCAAGAATGTTGGCTTGGTACAATAACCTGCACTATTTAAAGCTTAGCAAGAATTTACCACTACACTATCCCCTACTGCAGATTCGGTGGCTCCTGTTGTTAGGCATCGCGAATGATCGACGCCACTGGAAGAATCTCCGGACTGCGAGCTAAAGCTAACGGCGGCTTTTGGAGTTTTGCGCTGCTAAGCTGCATGTCGGTACGCTGCCAAGCGGCCGCGCTGGCACACGCGACACCAAGTTTCCAACATTGATTGGCCTGTGTGGTGAATCCATCAGCCCTCCGGTCAGAATCCGGCTGCCGGGACGGAAACCCCACAATACTTGGCAGGGGTCGCGACTTAGGCCTGAGACCATACCTCGTAACAGCCACCCATCGTCACCTTCTACTGTGAATGCGCCCAGTCAAACTGCCACACTGATGCTCCTTCCAGAACCGTACAAGAATTGTAGGGGAGCCGCTGCGTGACAAGTTTTGGTAAGGGGATACTGGCACGGCAAGACTGCTTGGCAACAGCGCGACGATGAAAGTCGACCGGGACTAAAGGGTCATGTGGCCTAGGATAGCGTGTAACGTTCTTCCATGGAGTCAATTGAAGACTGTAGAGCCTCCAGCACGAAAGGGGTAATCTTTCTTCCCGAAGTCCGGACTTATCCTTTAATCCTTCCATTGCCACATCCTTTTAAGGTGCAGGGAGTCTGGGGGTGTTATCCGCCTACGTAGCGTCACGTGTATGAAGTATTGACTGTTTTCGTGATTACAGACGTAATCAGCTCGCCGTTAGGTTGGCCATAAGCGGAGCATCCTGTTTCTCTAAGTACGGCGGCTAGATTTGGGCAAAGGATCCCCCATTTCTGGACGAAATAGGCTACCTCACGTGATAGCTATCTCGCACGGGTCATATTTTCACGATGATTTCCACCTCTCATATGTCACCAACACGCATTTTGCAATCAGTCTCGAAGACGTAATTACGCAAACGCTGCGATCAATCCCAAACCACGTCAGGAGCAACATCCCCAAGGAAACCTCCGGAACTGATAAAACCTGCAACAATCAAGCGGGACCCTGAAGTCTCGTTTTCTTGGCAAACAATTAATGCATCTCGCACATGCGGTCCTATGGTACGATGCTGTTCCAGGTCGGACCGCAAAGGATGCGCTTCTGCTAGTTAATTATTTCTCGTGACTTTTATTTCCTCTCACCAATCATGAGAAGCGGGTCTGTAGATCAGTGCTCCTTTAGCCGTAGCTCACGTCCACACTCGGTCTTGGCATTTTATCTTCTTGAAACACACCGTACAGAGTGGAGGAGAACCCAGCATCTGTCCATCCCACTGGTCTGACTGTTTGTTGATTCCTTGCCAGAACCTTAAACATCACATGTATTGCGTCAGGTGCCACTTGTCTTCTACCACGGGTTTATGTTGTAATGGTTCCATTTGTGACCATCTATACCGTGTCAGTTGTCCTTACTGGAGAAGTGCCATAGCTTTTGTCGGCGTGGTGCTGCTGCTGAACTAGTAGCGATAATTCCACCGTTCGACAATAATTCCGTAACAAAACGAAGGAGTTTGTCCGGATTAATATGCTTTGATATCAGGAGGTAACAGCTCGCTGAAGCCCACAACATCCCTCCGACTTTTTAGGGGGTACAGTGAAATCTCGATATAACGATCGCCCTGAGGGCCGGGTCTCTCTCATTCTGACCAGGTACTGTCGTGTGATATTTTGGGCAATTAGATAGGAAGTAATTTTCGTTGATGAAACCGGCATGAAGCTCCCACAACACGTCAGCTACAGTGGTTCTCAACCGAGAATGGATGAAAATGTTGGGGTCTGTCACCCGTCAATGAGAAGCTTGGGCAGTGCGTCGACTGCTGGATGGGAAAATTTACAGTACGTTGATGTGAGGATCAAAGGAATACAGCCGCGTAACTGGCTGGCTCTTCTATCTTCATGGTCGTTCTAGTCCAAAACTATAACCACGTACGTGTGTCAACTGCCATATCAAACAACAGAAAGCGGTGAAGTGTACGTCAGATTGTCCTCAAGCCTGTGTTTACTGTAGAGCGTGTCGGACACACAAAAGTCGTCCGGGGTCGGGCCTCAATGAATATCTCACGGGCTGACAATACCAAGACCATACTTGTCCATGATGATATTGGCGTCTCAGTCATTCTAATCTCAAACGTTATCCCTACCGCATTGATTCGGGGGCATTATAATGATGTTCACCAAGAAAAATCAGGAGCCAAATCTAAAACCTTATGTCGCGGTCTCGTTATGGATGGCAATCATTACATTGAGGTTTCCTGCATAGTGACCCGACTAAAACAGCGAGCAAATGAGGTCTATCCCCCAGAATGCCCGACTCCAAGGCTTGAAATTTGTTAGACTACCACGCCCATGGCAGTAATTTATAAATATAGACTTATTCCAAATTAGTCGAACTTGAACACACTCGATTTTCGTTCATTTTGAATGAATACAACGAAGTCAAGTCCCAAAAGGGATGAGTATGAAAATTGACCACACTAAAAAAGTGGAAAACATTACTGAGGTGTAAACCGATGTGCCAGTATTTTTCCGACTTTCGCCTTGCCGTATTCGTTGGAAATGGACAAAAAACTCGAGCGTTTTGGAGTTCAACTGATTTGAAATATGCCCATGTACACAGCTTTTCGCAATGGTTGTGGTCGCCTAACAAATACCCTCACTTAGTTACTACAATTAATAAGCATACTCACTCTACTATGTAACAGACAACATCGGCATAGGCCTCGTGTTACCGAGGCTCTTATGCCGCGCGTTATAGCCGGGGAGTGCCTTGCGAAAGCTATCTGGAAGGCACAATGGGTGCGCTGTACGGTAGTGGGGCATTGCGGGCCGATCCACTCCACCAACGATTTTGCAAGGGACAGACTGCACTGTACGTAGGAAGCAGGGTGAACACTGTAAACGAACCCGACTGACTGACGTGGTGGCAGCAAAGGGCTCAGGGAAAGAGTGAGCAGGCATTCGGAATTCATCGCAGCCGGCATTCCAACCCGTGGTTTCAGTGAACGGCTGGACGCGTCAGCGCAATGCGGCAAAGTTGCAATGGCAACAATCCTTCGAGATACCAGGCATAGCGCCCTTTTTGAGCCATCCCGAAACTCTTCCAAAGAATATCTGGGGTCTAGGAAATCCATTGAAGAAGGGCGTGTTCCAAGTCCCGAGAGTTGCGATGTGACAGGAGATCATTCCGCGTCATCAGTTTGGCTTACCGGTACCAGTAGGGATCGACAAACTTTGTAATTCGACTCCACCCCATGGGTCATCCACCCACCGGTCTACCAAAGTGATTGCCCTAGGCTATTGCAATCGAGGGATCGTGTGCCGATACCTTTATCCTCCCATTTGGCCAGCAACGAAGGGGAAATAAGCCAAGGATGGAGAGAGGGTTAGCCATTGCAGGGAGACCCAGACAGAAATTTTCAACAGCGTGTGCATTCATTTTCGGGTGGATCTTCTGAAGTTCTCTATCAGTACATTATTCTCCACACAAACCATGCAATTCGGTCAACAACAATCATATGGATTACATGAGTGTTGAACTGGCATTCTAAATATTTTGTCTGCCCAGACTTGGCATGTTTCTGGGCATTATTGCACTGGCCCACTCAGGACATCATATGAGTGACCCAGAAGCTGGGGGCATCACATTATCTCCTGGGCTTGTCGCTAGACTTCGGAATGTCCAGATTTGAGTGTCTCGAGGTCCATCCATCGCTTAGGGGATAATGGGTAAAATCAGGCGATTAGCCATTGTGACTTAATATACTAACTTATCTTGTGTCGAATTATCACACCCGGTCTGACTTGTGCACTCCCAGGACACAGAACACAATCTTAAGATGTGGGATGTGATGTTAACTTATCTGTCAGTGTTACGAAAATCACTAGCAGCAGGGAGTGTGTGCCTATGGTGTTTACCTGGGCTTAGGGAAGACGAGCGATGAACGTACCGGAAAGTATCGGTAACGCACAGGTATCGTGATGCCAACTGGTGCTTAGTATCAGCAATCCAAATCGATCTCTCAACTTGGTTCGATTATACACAAGTACCGAAGCACTCCCCCTTAATGCATATTAGATGACCTGTGTTTAAGCATCGTGATAGACTAACGCCACTAGAGACCCCTCTAGAGTCTAGGCCAAAGTAATGACACTCTCAGGAACCTATCGCTGCTGAGATACGCGAGAATATAGTCCCTCGAGGCCGCGCCAGCACACACAAATCAGAGTTTCAAACAATGATTTAGTCCGTCGATCAGACGTCCGATTTCTAGGACGGAAACCACGATACTTGATAGGGGGATCATGTCTTAGTAGCAAGTCCCGGGCGCACTCTCTCCCCCTCTCACACCGCCGCCGCCGCATATCCCCCTCTCGATTCGACATTGCTCCATCCATCTCGACCCCTCTACTCCCCTCCTGAGTCCACAATTACCCATAGATTCATCTCTACCTTGTGCGGCTGCTTTAAGGCGCTCCTAACGGGAGCCCAACACCCTCTATCTCGCTGTCATGTCCTCTCTTGCGGGTCGATGATGCAACATGATGGGCTGGCTCAGGGGAGGACCGATCATTGGGTGAGCTACTGGAGACGTGACCTGAGGGCGTGGTACCAGAGAGGGCATGCGACTTGGACGCAGGTGAGATATCTCTGTCGTCGCCAATGTAACAACGATTTTCGGAGACAGGAGGAGAAGATAATGACATCGCAGGGTTGAACTTGGGGCCAAAAAACCGACCCAAACAGAACCACCATACGTCCCAGAAGTCCCATCCAGAACCATGACTCAACCATCGAAACGTCTCCCACCCATATGTTTTAACACTAGCAACAAGTAAAAAACAGACAGAGTTGTAGGAATCAAGGGCAGCTTTGCCACCTTCAGGTCACAGCACATGTCTGACCTTCGAGCCTTACCTTATTTTCGAGCTCTGCCCCAACCACCCCCTCCAGAGGACTACGAATTCCATAAATTTCTCCCGAACTATGGACCGTTGCGTCTTCCATCCCTCCCCCGGGCCTCTGTCTGGATGGAAAGGTTATGGACGGTGTGACGGCCTAAAGTAGCTAACTTGTGGTGTTCGCTTAACGCGATGGCATTAAGGATTAATTTGGGATACAGATCTGTTTGTTAGCTCGTTATCTCAACTGCCCCTGAGTTGTGACAACCTGATACTGTAATTTGTCCCCCTTTCTAACCAAAAATACTGGGCTTCGTCGCCGGCGAACCGATTGGTAAAGTCATTCGCATATTATATTGGACAGCGGACTCGAGCCTGATCTGCGGTGGTATCTGCTGCGTCTTGACAGGACAGGTGCTTCCATTGATGGCTTGGAATTTTTTTTTGTTTTCTTTGCTTTGGGAGCTTTCGTGGCCGATTGATGCGTATTCTAGGAAGAATTTCCCTCAATTTTTGTAGTCAGTAATAACGAGCCTCCAATGTTGGGGGGCCTCGAACGAATCGAAACCAAAGCCACATTAACTTCTGGTCAACGCATGGGATTGTCCAGTTCAAAACCTAAAGCAACAACGCTACTAAATATCGGAGTAGATAATATTGTACCAATACAGCAAAGCTTATTCTACTAACGGAGACTTGAAAGGGTTCTTAGTGTGGACATTACTGTAGCTAAAGCTCTTCTCTTCGATATAAACCCACAGGCTGGGTCGATCCCAGATTTGCAAGGTATTGCGGCGGAAGTTACCACTAGCTAAACATTTGTTCGCCTTACCGACTCCTGCGACCAAATCACACAGCAATCCGAAATCTCATTACGACAAGAGCCGCTATGCCAAGTGTGTCACTGGTGCGCTACATTTGCGTTTCAACTCAATGCAGAACGAGGTCGTAAACGAACTCTGTGATGGGAGTGGTATACTGGAGTATTATTCCAGGGATATTTCGCTAATGACGGAAGTACCAGATCGACCAGCCCAAGAACGAAGCTCCACCCAAGCTTATATCGATGGCTCTCCAGCTGCTTGAATCATATATTCTCCCACCCGACGCATGTGGGAATGTGTTACAGCCGGCTTCGACATCTTGGAATCAAATCCAAGTTCCGCTTCTTTGCCGCGGATGTGTCTGCTGGCATGATGGAAACTAGGGTGGAGAAATGGTCTAACGACTGGGACGGATTCCCCCATATTGTGAACCGTGCCGCCAAAGCTGTGACGTACCTTGAGCGTGACGTCGACCCTCTCATGTCTCGTCCTCGCTTTGGAGGCGAAGATACAATGTCATTAGGAGCAATCGCTACAACGAGCAGCACGCTAAGTATATTTCGAAATTCAGCGAGATCGAGGAACGTTCTGTAACTTCAGGAGAGTTGGATGAATGCAAGTATGCCTTGACAAGGAAAGCAGCAGTAAGTATCACAAAAGGAGTTCTTACACGAGCAACCGCAGCGAAATCGGGTTCAAACGCCCATACCATCGATTTTCGATAACTTCAAGGCTCTATGGGTGCATTTGATAATGTGGCCTAGTTGAATTGCACGGTGGCGCGTGTGAATGGAACGTCCTGACTAGGCTGATCAGGCCATCACGATGGTTCCATTGCGGTGGATGCTTTTGGAAAGGCGCCAAGTTAAATTCGCTTAGTATAGTCAAAGTTCATCGAAGCAGGACTATCTGGGTTGCCATGGGTACATGAATTCGCTGATTATGACAAAGTCCAACCGCCTGAGGACCGTTATGAGGAGCCACCAAATACCCGGGAAGACTGAAGCTCAAGAGGCTCAAGGACAAGACCTATAAGATCAAGTCCGATAGAACTGGCGCCGCTGCGAAGATCCAGCAGTGTTGTTCAGTACGGAGAATGATTCATCCCAGGCTCTTTCACCTTGACTGAGCGTTTTGGAATTCAAGCTCGACTTATTGCTTGCACGTATGAGGACGCTATTCTGAAGGGGTGTCGTACTGAGCGTATCGAGACTGGCATCATGGTCAGCAGAAATGCGGGGCCGTGTTCATCTACTGGTATTCTTGATAGCTAGGCAAACTGAAGTCTATCCAAGAGCGTATCATCTTCTCTCTTCTGTGTATTCCGACAATAGATTATCTGGACTGACGAGCGTAGTCTCCTCCTTTGCCTCGACTGTAAAGCGTGGCGGATAGAACCAATAATGATCATATCCATTATCCGTCTATATGCACTAAGTTATAGTAGAGCTCACGGCTGTTTGTCACGGCCCTGAAAGAGCCAGACCTGGCTCCGGCAAACTAGTTTTGACCCACGGCTACTATGTGGGAGTCTCGCTGCTTTGTTGGTTCAGGCTCTTAGCTGCCGGTAGACAGAGGCCCAGCCCCTACGGCCCTCGGGGTTCGTTCTATTATGACATACTTTTTTCTCATGCTGCGGGAAATAGACAGGGAGACAGTATGACAGTATTCACTGAATTGACACAAGAAAGTATGAGATAGGAGGGAGACTGTTCCGGGGGAGATCAGGCTGGCAGGAGCTGGATTAAGGGTTCAGCTGATGAACGAGTATTCTCCTGCCATGGGAAGTCTAGGATGGGGAAATCCCTTATCCTTTAGTGTATGATGCACAATAGTTCGTCTTCTATCGCAGAGAAGATCCAGAAAACTGTGCGTTGCCATATCGTGCCCGCCAAATTCGAAATCGACCAAGACACAAGGACTGAAAGCTAAAGCCTCAGAGTGTCGTTTTTTGGACCTGGCAGCGGATACATGGACAGGATAGCGAAGGTGCAGAAATTTCTCCTGAAGCTTGCACATGACTATGCGATAGAGTCTGATAGCCAGAGAACGTCTTTATGGATTCAAAAACTGCATTTTTTCCCCTTCCGCTACCCTCAACCAACATCGCTCACCAAAACGTCTTCCACACAATGCCTAGTGGTTAGAAAGACGCTCATCCATAATTGAACAATTTGCCTCTTTCAATCGAGTGTACTATACCATTCCACACGACCTTTCCCGCCCCGAGATCGAACACCAGTGTATAAGAGGTAGATTATCACAGATTCCCGGACCACACTCAAAGTCACATTGAAGTACGTGGCCGTCCATCGCAGCCACCGGTACCGCGCATTGGCATCCTGCTGCACAACGCCTGTGGGACTGTACTTGCACATTCAGTGGCTCCGTTCACAACGGCCACGCCGAGCGCATGTGTTGGATGGACTGTGTCCGTCTAGACGTAACGAATAGATCGCAAATGCTTATTGCGGTAACTCGTTGATTGTCTATATTGATGTTGTGATCCAGCATGCTTCGGTGGGCACACCAAAGCATGCCTCTATCTACGGCTGGCTTAGTAAGCGTAAGGCACGCTTATCCCCGCAGTTCGATCCATAACCACAGCATGGATCCACGCGCGCTTTTGTCCCCTTGACTGCAAACCGGCCATGCCCCACCAAAGATCGCACCAAAATCTTGCGGCATGGGGCCAGTTCGCAGTCAGGGGAGTTATGCACATGCACACAGTGTTATGGTAGGAGGTAGTGGTTGGGACTTATGCCTCAGCCACAAAATTCGACGTTGGAGAGTGCAGTATGCACACATATCGCAGTATGGTCCGCGAGGGAACGCTGTTTGGCTCAAGCCTCCTAGATCAAGGCCTGCATTTTTGTGCATTCTTGCGCGCATTTTCATCTCGTTCTGTGCGTGCTGCTGTCCTGCTATTTTCTGTTCATATCCTTCAGCCACTGAGGCTTCCAGAAGACAATGCTGGACAGACCACCGCCAAGATACGGTCGTCTGGCCGGCTTTAAACTTCTTCCGCCCGGCAATATGGTACGGTTCGGTACAGCATGATTCCCCTGGTGCCTGAGGCTGTAAAATAGGATATTGCGATCGACATGCCTTGAAGAAAGGAATGATTGACTACGGGGATTTCATCGGGCCGAGCTGCTGGACTGGGGGGTAGAAAACTTGTGCTTGCAAGTCAGATTGTTCATTGTCGAGAATGGAACCAGAAGAATACGAAGCCCACATCATCATCACATGGACGACGCACCAAGCCGATTGTTCGAATGGACTGGACTAGACTGCCGGTTCCTCGCAAAGAGCCGCATGCCATGTCAACAATACCTCGATAAGAAGCAAGATGGTGGCGTGGAGCTTAATACTCCGGGGCCAACCAGATAGCCAGACAATTCCTTCCACGCATGCGTGCGGGAACAAAAGTCAAGTTGGACAAGGTCGCCACTATATTGCAGTGGCCTGCTATTCGGCTTTAAATTTTCTCCGCCCAGCTACGTGATGGAGGTGCCGATTATGCCTCAATGAACGCACAGCTTACCCCGGGGCCTGGCAATTTGAAGTTTGATGTGTGCAATATGGAAACCCTGGAGCTCTGGAAGACCGTGAGGAGGCAATTGATTAATTGATTCAGTTCATCAGGAGACAATGCCCCTTCTTGATCAGTGTACAAACAAAAACAGGGAGAGGTTTGTGGGGAATAAGTCAGAGCTGGGGGTTTGGTGGTGGTGTTTGGGTTACATCCTTGTTTTGTTTGGGGGCCAACCTGGCTTCCGTCGACGTCTCAGTATTGCGGTTTTGCGGAACACAAGCACGGCGGACACGGTACCAGGTTTACTGTCAGTGTTGCTGGGACCCCGCGATAAGACTTGTTTGGTCTTGAAGGGTTGGGTGCCGCAAGGGGGGAGGGAGCTTGGTTCTGAAGATGCGCGATAACAGCTGCGCGGCAAATGCCGTACTGAACCAGATTCGAAGCAATTTGGCTTGGGGTTTGACGATAAGAAATGACCGTCCATGTACACGACGTGAGTGGACAGAGAAGGAAATGGGGGGGGGGGGGGTTTGGAGGAGTAAAGAGAGACATGCATGTGCAACACCAGACATTGCGATAGTCAGGTGGAAGCAATAAGTTGAACTCAGAAGACCAAAAAGAAAACGCCTCGCATTATCGTCGGCTGGCCCTCCGACGAACAGCCGCTCGCGATGTAGAAGAAGAAGTTGCCGACTTTCTTTGACGCACGCACGCACAATGCGATGCGCTGCGGATTGAGCGCGCGTTTTGCAGGTCAAGGCAGGCCTTGGGAGACACGACCAATGGGCGGGTGGAGGGGGGTTTTCGTCGGCTCTCTCGTGTTTTCGAGGCGGTGGGTTGGTTGGACTGGGGATTGGCGGAGCTGGGATACGTGGATTGTGACAGGAAACATCGGCACCGAAACCGAACTGGCGATGCGTGAGAATGTCGTCATTCGTTTTCTTAGCTCGGCATGCTGGGCTGGGGATGCGGTTCGATTCGTGATGGGGATCTTGATTGCTTTGAAGAAAAAACTCTGCCGGGCTCCAATGCGGGTTTGCTTATCTTCTGGCTGCATGTTCCACCCAGCGAGCGTCTCGCAACGAAATCGAAGATAGGAATCCAGAAAAATATGAAATGTTACGGTATGAACAGGGGACGGCCAGGGAATTAGTTGGAGTTTTCCGCCGACTTTTCCAGCATACCGTTGTGAGTGCTGTGCGTTCATTTGCTCTTTCCAGGGGCTTGCATTTGGCTCATTTTGGGCTCTTCCAAGATTCGTCCCTGCACGCGTGCTGCTCCTCCTCCGCAATCTGAATTGACATCGATCATCTGAACCTTTTTTGTGTTTGTTTGGCAGATCTGCAATACAATTCTACCTTTGGCGGCCTCGTTACCTGCCTAACCTGCCTTAACTGGCGTACGGGCCCCATCCCGCTCTTTTTACCCTTTTCCCGGCCGCACTTTTTTGTTTACGTGTATGTGTGTGTATCTGTCTGTATTGTCTCGAGCGTCATCGTGGCATTCAACCCCATTTCCGACTTTTCTGTACCGTGTAGGGTCGTGATTCTCAACGGTTTCGCTCCGACACTCGCCCGCCACGCTACGGCAGCTCCGAAGCGCAAAAGTTCAACTGCATTGCATGCGTTTGTTTATTCCCACATACCCGGACTGCACTCAAGCAAGATTGCTGCGAGAGAGAGAGCAAGGCATCGATACGCACACAGCTGTCACATGCGTGCGTGCTACATGGACGCCAACAGATTCACACCATCCTGCAGCTACTGGTAGTTCCTCATCATCGTTATCCAATCCCTCCAGCACTATCAGCACCGCCCTTCGGCCACTCCCCAAACAAAAAAAAAAGCATTCGGTACAATTACCTATACCTATGCCTGTCACTCGTTAAAAACCAACATCTACTTCTTGCTTCTCCACCCAAGAGCCTGCGACAAGATCGTACAGCGTCTATTCTGGTTACCCGGCTTTTTCTTCAGGGATACAACGACTTGCCATAGCCAAGCGTTAGTTCCATTTGCCTCTTGACTCCCACGTTATTGAAACGCGCCGCGGACGGAGGCTACCTAGTTCCAAGCCACGCTCTGTTCTGTCTGTCCATCCAGGTCGGAGCGAGAGTTTGAGATTCTTGGGCTTGTCGTGGTCTTGTTCTTGTTCTTTTCGCAAAAAAAAGCAGATTAGATCATCTTGACATCCATTCGCTGCACCATCATCACCAACAAAAAGCAATCACATCAACACAATCGCTCAGACGACGCGATCCGCCTTTCATCTCCAGGGTCACATACACTCGTTATTATCTGCAATTTTGGCCCCCCAACCGGTTAACCGGTCCGAGTTCATAGTCAACAGCAGAAGTACATGAACGACGACAAAGACAACATCTACCACGCAAGTTAATCCATAATCTAACACAAGTCAATCTGTTCATAGCGCCAGTGGCAGCATTTTATCATTCGCATAGCACTTCGGCGCCGACACGAAAATAAGGAAGGCCCTGAGACACAGTCAAGTACAACCTGAGCTTCTTGATTGAGATTGCACCTTGTCCAACCAACGGCCTTTCCTGCAGGAACGTCGAAACAAATCCGAACAACAACCTGATTCGCGGTGCCGCGCGGGACGTTTGAAACGTTACATCATTCCCACCCACACCCAATTGTCTTCCGCCCTCCACCATCTGAAGTTCCGCCTAGCAACTGTCAGATTCCTTTTTGCCGTGCCATTGCGGAGGGGAAATCTTTCATCCGGTGTTCTTTTTATTTTCTGGATCCTGGCCAGGAACCGGAGCCTTTTTATTTCATTTTCATGCAAGGGGCATTTTGCGCTTGTCTCGCGAGACCTTGCTTGTCTTAGCCGCATTGTGCGTTGAGCTGGTCACGCACGTGGTATTGATGACTTGACGAAAAAGAACAATACCCAACAACGACGAAGCCAGATTTCGATCTTAATTTTTTTCTTTTTAATTGAGAATTGGAAGGGAAGATTAAGGTTCTGCCTGCATTACCAAAGCCAATTCAATTGCCGGAGAACAGCAGATCTCGGGTAATGCCATAAAGGACCTGGAATGGGAGCCGGGGTTTAATTTTCGAGCTGTACATCTAATCATATTCTAATTTTGGATATCAAACCAGCATCCGACCGGACATTCCGCATTTGCAAACCCCCTTCCCCCAGCAGACGATCGGTGGGAATCCCAATTATTGACGCATCAGCGTACCATTGCCAAATCTTACGGCGGGCCCCACAGGTTGGAAGGGGAAAAATAGTTCATCATCTGGCGGGCGTGTCAGGACCCTCTTCATCTGAACCTTCCTAAAGCAGGGAAGAGCGGGCTTTTCGGGTCCTTGTCCACCAAGGTCACGCACGCACGCACGCTACGTGGCTGGCTGGACTGTTGAAGATCGAGAAAGGCGCGCAAAGAGTTGGATTGCATGCGCAACTTCTTGTGACGTTGCCTGCCATCACAACGACGAAAAATTACGGGGAGAAAGAGTAATACACCATACCCACAACGAACAACGAACAATCGACGACACCAATCACTATAACAAACAATCACAAACGTATAAAGTTATTAGTAATTGGGAAATGCGATCATGACCTACGACAGCAGAGAACAACGGGTTATCGTCAGCAGCACGACGGTTGACTTGAACTCCTTCCTGGCCAGCCCATCGACTCCGCCCGGCATGACGTCTTCTAAGTCATCCAAGACGTCGTCGCTGCGGTCTTTTGGTTCCGATGATGATGATCACAGCACTTTGCACGATGGCGGCCACTTCGAGGAGATTGGCCTCGACGACGATGCGGCGACTATGGATGCCGCTCACTCCCGCGACGCGGGCCACAACCACAAGATCACGTCCAATCCGTACAGCAGTAGCTCGGCGCTTGCCTCGGACTTGCGCGTGCAGACGGCAAGACATATGGCACGGCGTATGAGCCCGCCTTCGCGATCAGCTGGCGCCAGATCTTCGACGAGGGATATCACGACGCGCGAAATTACTAGCGGTAAAGTCAGACCGAAATTCCCGTCGCTCAGCACGCAGTTCCGAGACACGAGCACGGCCAACCTGACTAGCATTGGCGGACAATCGCAGGCGAGTCCGCTGCCGATGCGAAATCTGCAGGTGCGATCCGCATCAACGACGGGCATGAAGCAGCAGAAACGCAGTGCCAGCCCCAGCCTCTCCACACGATCAGTCAGTCCTCGCGACGCAAACAAAGCCATGGGGCATCGACGGCGGAGAAGTAGTTGGCAGACGAACCGGGAACGCAGACTAGCGGAGCAATTGGAGAAGGAGTATGAGGAAGACGATGATTTCGTGCCCGAGGGTTTCATTTTGGATAACATCCCTATCTCACCGAGGCCTCCGACGGAGCGAAGTTCAAGTAGACCTTCGTCCGTCAACACCTCGCCTGAACGTCAGCCCAAAGAACGTGTCCGCAGCGTCGGCAATGGAACCCCCGCCATAGCCACGGCTCAGGGGTCTCTCCGCTCGCCAGGAAGGCGATGGGATGGTCCTTCCTCCTCGGCTGAATCTAAATCTCCTACTAACAGCGGCTCGACATCTCCATTCAAAGGCCGCGCCCGGAGCTGGAACTCAGCTCTATCCGAACTCAGCGCCGAAGCCAAGGCGTTGACGGAAAAACTAGAAGAACACGCCGATGGGATGGATAATACCAGCAGTGCCGCATATGGCATTGGGGCCCGCCCTGTGGTTAAACCGAGAGTCAAGTCCGCTCTGGCTGAGCTGCCTCCCTTGCGAAGATCTAACATCATGATCGATCCTCTGCCTATCTCCAAGGAGAAAGAAGCTGTGCTTTCTCGCACTCGACCCTCCTGGCTACCCCCTAAAAATCCTACAGAGGAGAAGAAACACGTCAAGGAGTACCAGCGCATGATGGCGTCCAGCATCGAAGCTGACAGGCGCCGCGAAGTCGCACGGCAAGAAAAAGAAAAAATGAAGGATTGCCTCGCCGACTCCAAGATGCGCGTCTGGGAGGACGATGTCCTGGCGCGATGGGATGCTGCCGTCCGCGAACGCAAGACCCGCGAGCTTTGGTGGCGCGGTGTGGCGCCCCGGTGTCGCGGCAAGGTCTGGGCCAAGGCTATCGGGAATGAGCTGGGCCTCAGTGATATGGGGTTTAATGCGGCGCTGAGCCGGGCGAGGGATCTTGAGGCGAGGGTTACGGCGGGCAAGGCGAGTAGCGAGGATGAGAGGAAGGCCGGCTGGTTTAGGCAGATCAGGAAAGATGTCGATGGCGAGACTTGGCCGGAGCTGAAGATTTTCCAGAAGGGTGGACCGCTGTTTGAGTCGTTGGTCGAGGTCTTGATGGCGTATGCCATGTATCGGAGTGATATCGGCTATGTGGAGGGCTGTAATGTGAGTAACCCAGGATCTCATCCCTTCCTCCTTTCTTTATTTTCCATCTATCTCCCCATCCCCCTTATTCCTACATTTGCAATTCGACCAAGACACTGACTCAACTCTCCGAAAAAAGACCATAGCAGCTCTCCTGCTGCTCAACCTCACCACTCCAGCCTCTACCTTCATAGCCCTCGCCAACCTCCTCAACCGCTCCCTACCCTTATCCTTCTACGCCTGCGACCCGGGCGCCAAAGCCTCCGCTCAGAACCTCGTCCTCCAAACTGTCGGCACCAAGTTCCCCCGCTTGCACACCCACCTGGCCTCCCTTTCTGACCTCGGTCCCGACGAGCTGCTGTCGGATCTCGTCACCGGGCTCTTCACCCGCCATTTGACGCTCGATGAGGCTACGCGTCTCTGGGACGTGTATGTGTTTGAGGGGGATTCGGCCTTGCTCAGGGCGGCCGTTGCGTTGTTAGGGCTTTGCGAGGCTGAGTTGCTGGATGTGAAGGATGGTGCGCGGGTCGGGGAGGCGCTTGTGGGGTGTAAGGGAAAGGCACGCGAGGAGGA
This sequence comes from Iodosphaeria phyllophila, assembly GCA_025802455.2. Classification (NCBI taxonomy): domain Eukaryota; kingdom Fungi; phylum Ascomycota; class Sordariomycetes; order Amphisphaeriales; family Iodosphaeriaceae; genus Iodosphaeria; species Iodosphaeria phyllophila. The sequence continues at coordinate 22,011 of JAOYMO020085337.1, forward strand.
GAGGTGGATCGGTGCTGTGAGGGAGGCGGGGAAGAGTTAGAGGGCGGGGCAATTGGTTGATTGGTTGGTTGGGTTCTTTTGTGGTGGTTTGAGGGACCGGAGGTGGGAAGGGGTTAAGCTTATCATTTATATATTACTTTGTTCTTTTCGTGATGAGTGCGTGTGCTGGGTGTGTTGTGATGCGGAGGATGGGACGTTGTTTGAATTCATGTTACAGGATTATACCGTGGAACCACACCTCTTGCGCTATCCAAGTAACGGCCCGGGCTGGTCAGGTGCTACATCCATGGATGTTACTCACGGGTTCGAGGGGTGGGGTTCTACGTTATTCTGGCGTTGGGTGCCGCTGCTGCGGGGTGAGAGAGGGCTGTTGTAGAGGTGTCACGAGGTGTCACGAGGTGTCACGAGGTGTCACGAGATGTCACGAGGCCAAGTAGGTGTCGGATGGTGGGGAAGGTAAGTAAAGTAGGCGTGGCTTAACTTAGTTACGCTTGCGGTAGAGCTTCTGGGGGCGGGGGGACTACGAAAGGGGAGTAGTGTCCTTAGTCTTGAAGAGCTCATGAGACACCACAAAACCCGAAGACAAGCAATCCCACTAAACCAGGTACGCAGGGTCTGGGCGAGGAAGGCTGATGGAAGACTTGCTTGCGGTCTAGCGGAAGAGGTTCCTGAAAGTTGCAATGGGTAGCTGCGACTGAGATTGGGCAGCGAAGCGATGCAATGAGGATCGCCGCACCAACTATGCCATATGTAGTAGCTACGGTCAAATACACCATGCGCTGGATTTTGGCACTTGAGAGGAATCGTGATCAGTGCGTGGGGAGGAGACCTTTGCGGTCGATTTGCCCTGCTCTTCGGCTAGTTCTCGGTTGAGAGGAGATGCTGTATTGGTGGTCCGCGATCCTGGCCTCTCCGGCATGGGAAGTATCGCGTGCTTTGGTCACAGCGGCTCCGGGCGCGAGACCGCTTTAACTATGAGGGGGTTATATCCCGTGTCGGACTTCGGGACATGGATGATGGTGGGTTCTGTTGTTTTAGGCCGTGATGGCCTCGCCTTTTACTTTTATCGAGAGTAGTCTACCCAACGGGGGACACTTTGCCCTATCTCATTGCTAGTTTCCTCCATCCAGATAACAAAAGTCCTTAGCAAACAGTTCGTTACAATCTCACAATCCTCCAAAGGTCCGATTTCCATAGGCGATTTCCAGGAGGATTGGGACCGGTGTGGACGATAGTGCTCTGAACTCCTGCGCATGGGTGTTCCAGGGGAAGCGGATGTTGTCACGAAGAATAATTCATTTCGCCGATGCTTAGTTTATTCGGCATGGGGTTATGGTCTGAGCAGCGAGAGATTCACCAACCTATCCAGACATAACGCCTCACATGTCGACGCGAAACGAACGTACTGGCAAATTGCGGGTCCGAGTCTCACACGCGCGTTTCGAAGCGTTCCCGAATCCCCGCGATCAATAGTATGGATCGGTTTTCTCGTATACGTAAAGTGGCGCGTCTCCGGCGGCTTGTGGGAGGTTTTTCGGTTTTGGAGCTTACCGTGAAGCCTGGATACAAGGGCTGACATCGAGAAAACATGGAATTCACTGTACAAAAGCACGTTCTGTGCGTGTTCACTATGCAAGCATGAGAGTGGTAAGATTGATACACGGAAAGGATCGGACATGGTTTCTCCACTGGCTTGAAGTCGGGTGGATGAATTGAGTTGTTACTCGCTTCCAAAAAAAAATTAAAATTGGCCTAGCGGTATTATACTACGCAGGAAATTCCCCGCTACTATTGTGGAATGGGTATTGGAAGCCGGCTTTCGCGAACGGTCACTCGAAGCCCAACCAGCGACTATAGTAAGTTACGGCACTTTCAATGATTGATAAAAAATACGTCGCCTTACTCCGCATATAGCGAGAAGGCATTTATAAGAAAGGGGGGGCTAAACAAACAACCATCCCGTCCCCTGAAACCGGACTTGACATTATTCAACAAACTGCTCATACGGCTCGTGGATTCCTACCTTTTCACGCATTCTGGGGAACAAAAAAAAAGCAAATTCCCGTATCCAGTGCCTTCACCCCCAAAAGTCTTGTTCCCAGTATAGACACAGGCGCATGAGTGCTAGATTCCGTTCCGAACACTAGCCAGCGGTCCAATGCCGGATAAAAAGGAAGGTGTCAACGCCCAGGCTCGACCATCGATCCCAGAGGCACAGTGATCCACCGCGTACAACTTGGAATCCGGTCAAATACTCACCTGGGGTTTATCGTCGCGCAACTTCTGGTAGACCCGGTATTTCCAAAGCACATAGCGGCTCACGTCATTCAGCTACAGCCAAGTTACACACTGCTACCCCTTTCAGTACCAGTATTTCCAATGCTCTGGTATTCTACCAATAATTAGACCCAAGCCGCCACACAGTACACGCCCCGGTCGCCTTCGGCTCTTGCCCTGACGTTCGCTCCTGTTTGCCGCCGCAGGATCTAATGTAGCAAGAGCATGTAGGCCAAGGAGGCCACGCCAACGTTGAAATATCTGATATCGAGACAGCGCTGGCGTGCCGGCAGCGTCATTGATATAAGACACCACCACCGCACAGCACCAGATAACCTCGAAGCTTCTCGGCCAAAGACGCCTCCAGTCCCTCCAAAACCCTCTTTCTGGGCCCATCTACGGTCTTCGCGGCGACGCTCAAGGCTCCAGAAGCGTACGCACACGTTCTTATGCCCAGGCCTTGACCATATCTGCCTCGATCCCAGGTGCGTGGTACGGTCCGAAATCCAAGGGCTCTGTTCCGTTCTGTCTAGATGTGATGGGATGAGCGTACAGAAGCATATTCGTCATGAAGAAAGACTGCGGAAAAGATGCCGAAGGCCTTTCCACGGCGAGACTGGCCAGTCGATGCCTGAAAGCCAGGAGATATATTCAAAGTATATACATGGCGAAGAAGATTATCCTCCAAAAGCAGAGGAGGGAACGTGGAGAGCCGAGAATCCCGAAAAGCCTGTCCGATAACGGATTCTAGCATCGACATGACCCGACGAGGCGGAGCAGATACGCTTATAGTAACAGGAGGCGCCTTCCGCCGTCGTCTGGCACGGCGCGGGCTCGTCTCATAATCGAAGTGTCTTGTGTTAACCACTGAAACGGGGCTTGCCATCTTTTGTCTTGAATGTGAGAAGGAGCTCAAGCTTTTTCCTGAAGGGGTAATATTGCCACTCCTGGATCTTCTTTTCATGCTCTTGCTGCTCCCGAATCTTCTGTTCACTCTCTTGCCACCCCTGTATCTTCTTTTCATCCCGGAGATGCTCGGCAGAAAGGAACCTAACCATGTACGGGTCATTCTTCTCCTTTGATTTGGGGAAGATGAGCTCGACCCTGTCATAGTGCAGTCTATCGATCGTGACACCCCTGAGTCGCTGGAGAATCGAACGCCAGGCGACATTTGATTCCAGCCAGGCCTCCTCCTTATACGATAAGCGAATCTCGACTTTTCTAGATCCTTCAGGTCCCCGTACCGCCTCACGCCACCAGTCCGGCTTCTCCTTCTCAATAAAAGCGATGAGATCGATGTCAGGTCCTCCCCAACGAACTTTGGAAATGTAGTGCTCGTCGAATATTATTATGGGCAGGTCTGTGTTCTCGGTACCGCTGTCTTCGGCATCACGGTTAATGGGCTTTGCGCGCAAATGAACGGCAACTTCGCCCCAAGAGCGTTTGTATTCTGGCGTATGAATCGTCAAGGTGCCTTCCGGCCATTCGATAACCTCGCCATCTTCGTGGCCCATCTTCCATGTGAGTGCATACGTGAAGTCGGGACCCTGAAACCTCCTAGCAGCAATGTCTTTGAATGTACCCTCAAACGAAAGTTCGCCCTTCTTCAGATCGTGACTACGCCAGACTACATCCGCCCTGGTAGAGATGAACTCAGGGAGCTTAGGATAAAGTGGATCTTGGACGTGGTATTCCTCTGCTACCAAAGTACGTGCATCGAAATCCACAGGATACCCAGGCACAGCGTGTTCGGATGAACTATGGACTGAGGCTGTGTCCGCTAGTATTCGAGAGGTGGGTTGGGCACTTAGAGTTTTTGCGAAAAGAAGAGTGCCGTGGGCGGTGGCGAGCATGGACGTAAATGCACGCATCGTGGAGCTGGTCAATGGAGAGGACTGAAGGACGCTCGATGAAACGCGTTGGCCAAGAATCAGCTGAACGAAGGCTAATGATGTCGATCGATTTGAGTAGCGAGGTGATCACATGGTCCACAGTAGCAAGGGCACTTAGGACAATCGAGTTTTGAAGTACAATTTTTCCCTTCAGAAGCATCGCAACGAGAGTTGCACAAGTGGTCTCAAGCGACAAACTTTATCCACGTGGCTCCCGCTGAGACCAACCGCCGTCGAGGTCGTGAGGGGATAGGCACTTTCACTGATGTTGTGGCCCCCATCCACAAATGCTGGAATCCCACCGATTCGAGCGAGTGCCATGCCATTATGGGCAGGAGATCAACCAATATTTGCTCTCACCTGACCCGATCGCAGAAGCTGGAACGGTTGAGATCTGGTTCGACTGGCAGATACCGTACCGGTAGGGCAAGCATCGAGGGCCATGATCCATCGCGGTAGAGACGGAGCTTCCAACCTTTCCAAGGTGTACTGTTCCAAGACTCGACTGTCGTGGCAGCGGTATGTTCATTTGTTCCGAGGTCTCTCTTGTTATCGTAACTGTTGGTGGTTCGGAGCCCTGCTTTGTGGTTGGCCTGTTTCAGGTGTGGGCACGGGGCCAGGATGCAATGTGTGAGTGAGACGGAGGTTCCATCGGACAACCGTACTGGCAAAGATGCGAGACAACCACTGAATACAACAACTTCAATAGCATTTTGTTCAGTGGTAATGAGATATTGCGAGCCTTTCCTAGATGAATATGTATCTGCAATCGAAGAGCTTCATTGTTATTCACCCCGAATTCGTGGTGTTGAGGGTCTGGCATTCCGCATCCCTACTTGTAAAGTGAGGGGTCAACAAAGTCGCATATGGCCTTTCCCCAACCAAAATGCCCGATTTCAAGGCTGAATAATTGCCAGACGACCGCTCCGATCGAGAATATCCCAAGTATGTAATCTAACAGCAACGTACTCGAGTTCCAACGCAGTTGAACGGTAGGAAATTTGAATAAAGCCAGCGAAGGTTGCAATCCATTGAATTGGGCCCAAACCCCGCTCACCAAAGTAGTGAAAATTCTGGTGGGGAGAATGCTGGATTCAACTTCATCCACTTGCTTCGTTCAAACTTCCTACAATTCAATTGTGTTGTAATTCGAGTAAACCACTGTTGGATTGTATACTTGATTATTCCGATCGGAGCGGCCGTCTAACAATCAATCATTCAGCCTTGCAACCGGGCATTTTTGGGGTGAAAAGGCCAAATGCGACTTAATTTGACCCCACACTGTACAGGACCAAACCAATCTGGTTTATTCTGTTAGTTGCTGGGTGAAGTGAATGCGCAGCGCGGCGACTGATTTGGAGCAGAGCGGCCATCCTCATCCTGGGCTCAATCCAAGGTCCTGATTCAGTCGTTATGTCACGGTCGACGTAAGCGTCGCAAAGAAACCAGTGTGAGCGAGAGAGTCGCGATCATCCGTTAGACTGACGCCTTGGAGTCCAATTTCAAGCAGCTTCGGTATGCTGCGAGAGTATACCGATTCTTCCATGAAGCCGGATAGCCAGGACAGCACGTCCCTCGCCAAGTGATTACGGGCACGGTAGATACTATGCCATGGCATCTGTAGCATCTCGAAAACTTGCTTGCTAGCCCTTTTAGAAGATAGGGGATCCTTCCTTAAGTCGATGGGTAAGACGCTTGACTAATCTTCGAGTCCCGGTGAATGGCTTCACGGTTGCTCGAACCACGTGGTTTCTTTCCTGTCGATCTATGATAGATATCTAGTCTGAAATTCCAATACCGGTATCTGATCGCTTTCCTTGCCGTCTCTGCTATCCCCTCCTGCATATCCAGGAGACCCTTTTTGGGTTCCAGTATCGCGGATGATCAACGCGACCAGAATAACCTCCAGAGCCAGAGCTGAAATGCAGGCCTCCAGCATCCAAGACAGAAGCTCCACGATACTGAACAGAGAGAGTCGCAACTCTGGCCTGAGACCATAGCACAAAGCGCCACACTCACCCCCTCCTTACTCCCGCCCCCCACAGCCTGGCCGGCCGTCCCCCAACCACACGCCAGGCCACCACAGCCGTAATCCCCGCGACCGCCGCAAACACCGCATTCATATTCCCATACCCAACACTCTCCCTAAGCCTGCCGGCAACGACAGGCCCGACGGTGAGCCCGGCACAGAAGAACATGGAATTGAGCCCGTACAGCTGCGCATACGGCCCATTCTCACCAAAGAAGCCCGGATTCGCCTCGTCAAACCTCTGCACGACATGGCTGGACTCAACAATGCTCGAGGAGCCAATCAGCGCCAGCCCGGCACCGTTAAGCGCAAGCAAGACGCAGTAGAGCGCGACATTGGTCTGTCCGCCCGCCAGCCGCGCGTCCGAGGGGAGCCGCAGTAGCACGAGCGCGGGGACTAGATATGCGTAGCCGATAACAGTAGGGAGCTTGACGCCGTACTTGTCGACGGCGCGGCCGGCGAGAGGCCCGAGCACGAGGAGCGGGATATCGAGGGCGATGAAGAGGAAGCCGGCCTTCATGGCGGAGAAGCGGAACAAGGAGGCGGCTTCGATGGGGATGGTGGCGTCGAAGAGGGCGATGAGCAGGGCTTGGATGAAGGCGAGGGATAGGCCGACCACGAGGCGCAGGCTGCGCAGGCAGTAGAGGATTGGGATCGCGCGGATCAGGCGGTTGGGCTGGCTGCCGATTACGTAGGTTTCGGGGGCGGGCTTGGGGAGGAGGGTGGTTTCTTCGGTGCTGGTTGGTTCGGGTTCGTTGTCGGATACTGCGGGAGTGGGATTGGTGGTGGTTGGGTCGCTGTCGTCTAGGTACAAGGCCGCGGCCTTTTTCTCGATAATGAGAAGTCGCATGGCAAAATCAATGGCCAGCAGAGCCAGCGCGATGCTAAATACGCCCCTATACCCCGTTTTGTCATACAAAATGCCGCCAAACACGGGGGCCAGTAGTTCACCCACCGAGATGAAAGAAAAGATCTGGTCATGTCAGTATCTGTCCATCACAGCGCACCGCTCAGAGAATCCTTAGCAACTCACCGATCCAATCACCACTCCCAACCTCTTCGGTCCAACCGTATCCATAACCATCGCTAACCCAATCGTCCACACCACCGCCCCGCTCACCCCCTGCAGCACGCGCGCCAGAAGCAGCGTCTCCAAGTTGCTCCCCAGCGCTAACATCACAGTCGCGCCCAACAGCGCCGCCAGCCCGCTCAGGAATGGGCCCTGTCGAGACCCAATGCGGTCCGCGAGCCAGCCCGCGGGCAAAGACAGCAGGACTTGGGAGCCGGCGTAGACGGCGAGCAGGTTGGAGACTTGCGACTGGATCTGCGCTTCGGGGAGGCCGAGGCGGTCGCGCAGCATGAAGGGCAGGACGGGCACGACGAGGCCGTAGAGAAACATGTCCGTGAACAGGCCGACGGCTACTGTGCAGATGATGAAGGTGTCGCTGGAGCGATGGTGAAGGCCCCATGGTAGAGGCGACTTGGCGGGGTTGGCGGCATGGTTGGACATTGGGATGGTGGTGGTTGTTGTGAGTGTGGCATCACACGGGGATCTGTGGTGCGGGAGGATGGTTGAGGGGATTCGAGAGCCACGGTTTGCCTCATGAGATCGTCTTGCTCACGAGTCAGATCATGGAGGATAGTTCCACTTGCTTGTTGATAGCCCTGCACCATATCGTGGCACAGTGGGCGGAAGGACGGGATCGTGCATTGCGACGGTTCTCTGATGATGTCATTGTGCCTTTTGGCGGTGGTTCACGGCTTCATGTCGTAGTCCACTTTAGTATCTCCTGGAGTTGATGCGAATACCGGGTGGAGAGGTCCTACGGAGGAACGTCGAGTATACGAATCCTGTAACAGCGGGGCAGTGATCGCATTTCAGACACCACTTTCCACCAGTATAAAGCGACCTCTTGATCCCCGGCCAGCTCGCTTTCCTCGTAACGATAACGGCCATGACAGATGACATTATTTTAGCGACCCGCAGGCCAGGGTGTCATGCAATCACTTCAAGGCATGAAGTTGACCTGGTCGCCGCTCGAATAGGACTTTGCTATTGGCGGCAGGATGAGGACTACAAGCTATGGTCAAGCTATGGTTCTGTGAAACGTGTGAAACACCTCGTAACACGGGTGCTGTGTGCACTGTGTCCGTGTCACAAACCCTCACCGGGTTCCCAGGTTGGGTATTTTGAGTAACAGGAGGGATCCGTTCGAGAATCAAAACGGGCAAAAGAATTATAACTACAAGTTAACTCAATTCTTTTGTCCAATCAAAAATGATAAATGATAGGCTAGACCCTCACATTTGGTTCCAATCTTTGAGAACTAATTTGGATATTTGTACCTGCCAACGGAAAGATCATCGGAGGATTTTGAGGCCATGAGCAAGTTACAGTTCCTTAGTTGGCCATGCTTTTCCCAGGCAGCCAAGTTGGCAAAGTGATGATTCCCGCACGAAGTGAATGCTGCAGACCAAGCTTCAATTTCGACCGCACAGATCGTGCAAGCATCCGGACAAACCGCCTGCTTGCGATCCTGCCAGCCCCAAACTGACATGTAACGGTTAGCTCGGAGGCTGACATCGCTCTGACCGTGATGCAAGGGGTTATGCGCAAATCGTGGACTACCAGGGGATATTCACGAATTACCTGAATTATTTTTGTTCTAGAGGGAGTCAGGATGACGGCCGCGAGGTGTTGGATGAGGCTGCGGGATCCGTGCCACTCCTGTCAGTAACAGCAGACGGGTAATGTTCTGGTTACTTTGCTGCCCACGACAGGAAACAAATAATCGTGTTGGCATCAACGTGCTGGATGAGGTGAAGTCACGTGGCCAATTGAATCTTCGCTAATTTTCGGTGAACTGCCATCACGTTGGGATTGAAGCTGTGGTTGTAGACCATGAGCTACACAATAACCTCGTCTCACGCAACGGGAAACATTCACAGGCGGTACTTTTAACCTTCCTATCATGTTGAGGAGCTAAACGTCCATTCTATCTAGGGAATGCTCCTGGAACGGTCTTTTGCTAACGGTCGACCCAGTGAATGTCATTGTGCGATCCGTCGCTGTGAACGTGGACCCCGCGCGGGTTGCGTCATCCCCCTCAGGTGCGTTGCGTCTTATCGTATGCAATAGTCTGTACTGTGCGCTCCGTCCATCAATGCTATCGCTACTTTCCACACCATTCAAGTGACATTGCGCGACTTCCCCAGCCAGGCGCTCCACAATCTCGCACATCTCCAACATGGAAGATGGGAAGGTTGCAGGGTGCCAACGCCACGAATGCGTTCCTGTTGGCACGACTGAAGCGACGGCCGTGCATTTCCCCACCGCTTTGCAAGTGCGCGCACACCGTTTCCCCTCCATTCCCTTTACCCCTCCGTCTCCTCCCCTTCTCGTACGACGACACAATCAGGCTGCGAGTGATCATAGGCTGGCTTGCGGCGTGGCTCTAGAGCGCGCCACTGCCAAATCAAAGGCGCCATGGTATCTAATTCTTCGTCGGTATGGAGGAGAGGAGGGGGGTTGGATCGGAGGGAGGAGAGAATGGATCCCGAGCATGACTGCACAAGGAGAAAAGACCGTCGTGGTATGAAAGCCTTCCGGCCAGACACAAGATCCCCCAGGTGCCCCTCGCTTTTCCCCTCGCCTTGACAAGCACTGTACCTGGATTTATCCTCATCCCGGGCGGGGGACCTGGTCTGGTGGTGCGTGCTGTGCTCTTCCCCCCATTCCAGGACAAGCAAGGACCTTCGTTTCACAGGTCCACCACAAAAGACAAGGGTCGCACTTCCAGGCCAGTCCGGCCGTTTATGTTTACTGTGGGCGCAAAGCGAGGCAAAGCGAGCAGTGGACAGGTGTTGTTGAAGACTACAGCCACCAGAGAGAAGTAGAAAGCAAGCGCTCCTTCCTTCTTCTTTCCGTCTTGAGCTCCGGGTTTTCGCTTTCTCCACTTGGAAAGGTCGCTTGCACCTCCTCACGTCATACGGCGATTACCCGGCGGGCAGGCAGACATAAAGGGCTACATGGAAGGAAACCAAAACCTCCAGCAGGTCGCAGCAACGACTCACCGAACAAGTGCAAGCTGGACGCGGTGCTCAGGAACAGCTCCACCCACTAGCTTCCACCATCGCGTCAGGTGTTGGCTTGTCACCAAACTCATCATCGTCACCCCCCACCGCTTATCGCAGTCTTGTCTTTTATTGTTACGGCGATAGGGCAGGCGACAGACGCTGCCATCCGGGTTGCGCCCGTCGCGAAAAGGTCCCCACCTAGTTCGCCCACCCCCCTTCTACACACTGTTGACCGCTGGGTGGTGCCCTTTTTGATCTTTTCTCTAATTTCGTTCGCGATTACCATCCTGACGCGCCTTGCCCCCCTCAAACTACCTTGAGCCTACGTGCTCCCTGGACAAATCGCTTTTCTTACTCTGTTCCGTTCGCATCCTCTTTGTATTTCTAGACGGGAGCAGACTGCAAGTCGATCTCGATATCGGGATATTGAGACAGACGGGACTAACAGAAACCCACGTTGACGATGGCGGAACAACAGATCACCCATGATGGGAGTCGGATGCGACTGACTGACAGTAACGAAGAAAGTGTCGTTTCGGCTCCTGTTCCCTTCCCCGAGTACGAGGAGGAGGAGGAGGAGGAGGAAGAGGAGGAGGAGGAGGAGGAGGAGGAGGAAGAGGAGGAATCCTTACTTGCGCACGAGCGCAAATCCAACACGAACATTCCCGTAACGCCAGGCATTCACCTCTCCACATACTATCCTGATAAGGGCGAAGGCGGATCGGAAGACCAATGGTACTTCTCAGCGAGAGAGCCGAGCAACGCGGAAAAGGTTAACAAGGGCGGTGCGGGAGGTGCGCAGAATTCCTCGGCCCATCAGGCTTCTCCTGGGGCGATGACGCATCATGAGGTGCTCCGGCGGATGAGCTTATCGTCCCACAAAGTGCGCAGGGAATCTCTCACAGCTATTAAGGGAAGCGTGCCGGACCTGGCACTGAGTGGGAACGTCATATCGGCCACCTTCACCCTGCCCTATTTCCTCAAGTACAGACCGACGGGAGAATGGGAACTGGGATCGCGTCGAGGTCAATCGGCTCTTTTCGATGCCTTTTCACATCTGTCGTCGGGCAAGACGCCCTGGAGTCACTCGGTCATCGCATGGACGGGCGAGATAGAGGCGCATAACGACGACCCTCTTTCTCCCCCCGACACGCCTACCGATCCCCCCAAGACCCCGGCCAGCGCGGCTCTGGCTGCGCCGGTTTTCCAGGTTCCACCTCCACCGGCGCCTGTAACGCATGATGGTCTTTTGATCCCCCGCGATCAGCAGGAGAAGCTGGAACATCAGCTGTCTCATGAGAAGAAGATCAAGACACTACCTGTCTGGCTTGCCGACGATGATGACATCACGCAGGAGGGGATTCGCCTCAAGGATCAGACGCGCTGGAGAAGATACGCTGAGCGCGAGCTGTACACGCTGTTCCATTACAAGCAGCACGAGCCGACCAATGGCCGACCGGAACGTGTGGAATGGGCCGACTACTACCGCATGAACCTCAAGTTTACTAACAAGATCATTGAGAACTACAAGGCGGGCGATATGGTGGTGGTGCACGATTACTACCTGATGCTGGTTCCTAGCATGTTGCGGCAGAGGGTCCCTGGTATCTACGTCGCCTTCTATCTGCATTGTCCCTTCCCCAGCAGTGAGTTCTTGCGCTGCTTGCCCCGTAGAAAAGAGGTTCTGGAGGGCGTGCTGGGTGCCAACCTGGTGGGGTTCCAGTCATACAGTTACTCACGTCACTTTGCCAACTGCTGCACGCGCATTCTCGACTTCCCGTCTAACAGCCTGGGGATCGATGCTTATGGGGCACGAGTCGAGGTTGGGGTCTTCCCTATCGGGATCGATGTTGCGAAGGTGGAGCAGTTGGCCTGGTCCAAGTCCGTCACAAAGAATTACCATGCACTGCAGAAACTGTATGAGGGTAAGAAGGTGATTGTCGGTCGCGATCGGCTGGACAGCGTTCGTGGCGTGGCCCAGAAGCTCATGGCGTTTGAGCGCTTCCTGGAGCTGTACCCGGAATGGCATGAGCAGGTGGTCCTGATCCAGGTCACATCGCCTACGAATCTTGATGTCGATGGAAAAGGTGAATCCAGCAATAAGATCGCCACGCGGGTCAACCAGCTGGTCACGCAGATCAACGGCACCTACGGTAGTCTGGAGTTCTCCCCCGTGCAGCACTACCCGCAGTATATTAGCCCCGAGGAGTACTTTGCTCTGCTCCGACTGGGCGATATCGGACTGATCACGTCGGTGCGCGACGGCATGAACACGACGAGTCTCGAATACGTCGTCTGCCAGCGCGAGACGCAGAGTCCCCTCATTCTCTCCGAGTTCAGCGGCACGGCCGGCAGTCTCAAGGACGCCATCCACATCAACCCCTGGGATCTGACTGATGTGGCCAACCAGATCCACAACGCCCTCACCATGACGCCCCAGCAGCGCGCAGACATGCACGGCGCCCTCTACAGCCACGTCATCGAGCAGAACGTCCAGGACTGGATCACGCGCTTCGTCCGCAAGCTCATCGGCGCCCTGGCCGCCGCGCGCGAATCCGCAGCCGCCACACCGCTCCTCGACCGTACGGCGCTGCTGGCGCGGTACCTGTCGGCGAAGCGCCGGCTCTTCATGTTCGACTACGACGGGACGCTGACGCCCATCGTGCGGGAGCCGAGCGCGGCGGTGCCGTCGGAGCGCCTGATCACGACGCTCAAGACGCTCGCGGCCGACCACCGCAACGCCGTCTGGATCATCTCGGGCCGCGACCAGGACTTCCTCGAGCAGCACCTCGGCCACATCTCGGAGCTCGGCTTCAGTGCGGAGCATGGTAGTTTCTTGCGGCACCCGGACGAGCAGGAGTGGGAGAATCTGGCGGGGAAATACGATATGGGGTGGCAGGAGGCCGTGCTGGTCATTTTTAGACGGTTTACCGATCGGGTGCCTGGTTCGTTTTTATTTTTTTTTTTTTAATTTCTTTTTAATCTTTTTTTATAGTTTTCTTTTTTTTCTTTGACTCTATTTTTTCAGTATTTCTATTTTCTATTTTCTATTTTCTATTTTCTATTTTCAGTATTTCTATTTTCTATTTTCTATTTTCTATTTTTTTATTCCATCTCCACATCATCGAACTCCTCAAGGATCTCACTGTGCTGACACATTACTTTCCTCGGCAGGTTCCTTCGTGGAAAGAAAACGCTGCGCCTTGACCTGGCATTACCGTCAAGCCGACCCGGAACAAGGTCTCAACGCCGCCCGCGAAGCCCAGCGCGAGCTCGAGAGCACCGTCGGCAAGAAGTGGGACGTAGACGTCATGACGGGCAAGGCCAACCTCGAGGTCCGCCCTACCTTCATCAACAAAGGCGAGATTGTTAAGCGCCTTGTCGCTAGTTACAACACGGATATCCAGCATGTCTCTGACGTCGAGGTTCCTACCTCTACTTCTTCTACTCCTGCTCTCGAGGCTCTCGGCGCCACGCCGTCTTCGGGTCCTGTCGAGTTCGTCCTCTGCATGGGCGACGATTTTACCGATGAAGACATGTTTCGCGCTCTCAATGGACTCGTGGGCGAAGCACTGGATAAGAGATCCGTTTTTACCGTTACCGTTGGCGCGAGCACCAAGGTCACCCTGGCCAACTGGCATGTTCTCGAGCCCGAGGATGTGATTGAGGGCGCCGCGCTGCTTGCTGGGGTGAGCACGTTGGGAGGGGGCGTCGGGAGGCTAGGAGGGTACGTGGGAGACAGTGCGAAAGGGGAGGCGGAGGAAGGGAAGGATGGTGCGGGCTTGGCGCTGAGCCAAGTCAACCTTGCTGCGGTGGCCAGTGTGGAGGGTAAGGTTCGCGAGGTCTAGTGGGGTGGGGGGGGGTCAGGGAAGGGGATACGAGCTGCTTCGCTTCAGCGGTCCTGAGTTCGATCGTCCAGCAAATACACCTCGGGTCGAGATCCAGAGCATGCGTAGAGCATCCCCGGATGCGATTTCCAACCTGCTCCTTTTTTTCCTGGAGTCTCCGACACGACACGATACGCTTCTCTCGAAGTTCCACCACCCACCCACCCTTTTTTTTGGAACTGACCTTTGAGCCGGCCTGGCGATCACCCTCACGTATTGCTTTCGGAGCTGCTGTTCTACGACTCAGCTTTGCAATGCCATGCGGACCACGCAGTAGAGAGAGGTTCCAGTAATTGGAAGTGCATGCACGATCATCACAGCAGAGCCAGTGGGCGCTAGCCAAGGCAAGGCGAGGAAGGTACACGAGGAGTGGGGGAGGTAATGGTGAGGTGTGGAGGAAGCGGGGAGCCGCATTGGCAGTTGCGGAGTTTGCTAGGTAGGCCGATGGGTAGGGAGGGCATTTGCTTCTACCCTCTGGGGGTTGCTGACTGATCGTGAGGATCGAGCTGTGCTTTCATGATGATGAGGAGCAGGAGGATGAGAGAGACTGAGCACGGCACAGGCAAGGCGAAGAGAAGGCATGGCAAGGGAATGGCAGGGCAAAGGTAGCACAATAGCCAGAGCAGATAGAGCTAGATTCGTCCAACGCAAATGAGGAGTTCTGTGCTGAATGAACGACTGATTGACTGCTAGTGTGGTAGGAGATGATTTGGTGGATGAGAGGGGGTGAGTACGGGGTTTCGAAGGGGGAGGTGATATGGAGAGTCGGGTGCGGGGAGGGCTGTTGAGCCCCCCCGGGAGACTCTCTGTTACTCGTGTTGGTGGTGGATGCGAAATTGATCCCGGAATAAGTTAGTGGGTTTGCTGTCCAAACTGCAAGACTGCATGTCCCCCCCTGGAGAGGAAAACAAGAAAAAAGAAAGACTGTAGGGTTTTGGTTACACACGCGGCGAGTGCGAGAGCACTGGGGAGCTAAGATCTGTCACGGGGACTGGTGTCGGATGGATGTTGTTTTGCCCCTTCCTTCATGATGTGCCTCTCTCTCTGGCTTTCGCTCCACGGTCGTTCCCTTGGGAATCTATTTGCTTGATAACTGGGTACATCCCTACCTTGCCTTTGCTTCCCTTTTTTCCTCATGGTCCTCCCCGGCCCCCGAAGGCGTGGCTCTAGGGATAGTCACTCGGTGCCGTATTCAACGCCTTTATCATGGAGCCGTGCAGATTTGTCTTCTGTGCCTTAGGCGTGGAAGAGCCTGGCTAGGCTATATACGGTACCTGGTTGGGATGAGGCAGGGTGAGGGTTGGAGTAAGAGGGTTAGGGTTAGGGTCGAGGCTGGGGTTGGACTTTGCTTTGGGGTTACGGCTTCCCAGGGTTAGGGTTTGAGTGACCGGGTCGGGCAGGGTAGGGAGGTGGAGGGAAATTTGTTCGTGAAGTGTGTTGGAGGGAGGTCTTGGATGTGTGGAAGGAGGCGGTGCTGTTTTTAACTGGTTGAGGAACGGCTGTGAGGTGAGTACGAGTGGTGGACTGTTGTATCTGCGCAGTGTGGGATCCGGTCGGGCTGGTAGGAGGGGAATCAGGTTTGGGTTGGGAGTTTGGGTATATTGGTGGGTTTGATGGAGATAGGGGTAAGCTTCTGGTCTGGAAAGTCGGTTGTGGGCTTGGGTTGTGGTGGCGCTCTTATGTTGCTTCGTTGAACAGTAACTTCCTACGTCCTGGACCTTCATGGTTAACAGCTGACATAATCTATTCATATAGAACCTATACCCGGCAATCCAAAAGGGGGATATACCCATCACACGCGCTTGTGTGTGGTCGAAATAGCGGACTCAAATATCGCGGCCAATACCGCAGGGGTATCGAGTGCCGCTATAATATATATATATATATATATATATATTTTGCTTCCTACCAGCTCTACCAACGACATAAAACCGCTTTCTCTCCTGTAGTCCACGTGGATCTGCGAACCTTTCTAGCCCTCTCTTAGAAAAAACGGCCAAGTCCCGCGTCTTCTCATTTATATCCAGTCACCCAGACGACGCTAACCTTCACTATCCCACGCCATGCGGGAACTGCCCACCCTATATCCCTTCGGCTTTTCTCCGCAGAGACAGCGGTCTGCTTGGCTGGAAGAGGCCCGGGGAGAATTCGATCGGGTTGGAAATGGACCATGGGAGAAGACAAAGTGATGTAAAGAAGGGCATGAATTGCCACAACCACCCGGACGGGGCAGGCGCCACCTTGCGGAGGTAGCCTGTCACATGCCAGAGCATGGACAGCGGCGAAATCGCTTCTGCCGTAAATCAGGCAGTTGCTATGGCTGTGGGATGATTCACATTGCCATGGGAGGCAAAATCGAGTGCTATATCAGGCAGCTTGTGTACAATAGCTAGCTGGGCGACGAAACGTTCCTGGTTGGCAATAGGAAATGCGGTAGATATGCCGAGGACTCTCAACGTCGTTGAAGCGAGCCCCCCCCCCCCCTTATTAGCAATAAAACTACTGATCAGTAGTTTTCGCATTTCCCCTAGGTAATTCCTTTCCTG
>JAOYMO020086226.1:0-38627 GCA_025802455.2 Iodosphaeria phyllophila
TTCCCACCCCCCTCCCCCCCCCCCCTTACCTCGACTAGTTTGGTATTCCAGACGCTGGTGCCCTGGATCGGCTTGGGATTTGGGCGTGACAATGAGAATCTGCCTTCCTTTGCCATGTTTCTTCTGCGCTTTCCTTGTCAGGGACTACACTGGCAATGTTCGGCGCCATCCCTGGACTGCCCGACTGGTTGCTAGCTGGAACGGACTGTGTTTAGTACCGGTAGCCTTCGCCTAATAAGTACCTGGTCAGGTGTCTGAGTTACGCGATGCACATTCACATTCCAGGCAGGTGTTCGCCTAGCAGAGTCTAAAATTACATTGGTGTTGGCAATATTTCGAACTTGCCGCATTGGGGGTCTTCGCAACAAGCTCGTGCAGAAATCCAGATATCCATCGTTTTCTTTACCCCTCTACTGGTAACCACAAGCAGATCGCCAGAGCGCATCCTGAGATCTCCAATCCATCGGGATTGGGAACTATTCTCCGGCGGCAGGCCGCCATGGAATGAAAACAAGTTCACCAGCCTTTTGCCCCGGTGTGGAAGTAGGACCTCGCATCCGTCCTGCACTGCAGTAACAAACGTGTTTCGGAGTCGAAGTCCCAGAGACGCGTTCGTTCATTCTTTGCCAGTCGTCGTCCAGACTTCAACCTTTTCCGCCTTGATCGCCACGTTCGCAGGCCGTCATCGTGGCTGGGCATCCCATCCATCTGACTGTCCATCAATTCATCCCCGAACCTCCAGGGCTCGCCCTTGCTCGTAGTTACGAGACTGCAGAATCGGGTAGGCGGTAGGTAACAGGTAACCTGAACTTCAGACCTATTTCTAGTGCAAGTTTCTCTCTTCAACCAAAGGCCAGGAGCTACCTACCAGTAGCGCCGCACTACCGGTATGCACAAACCCGCGCAAAGGCCCGCCGTTTCATGCCCTATCTTGGCTGCTTGGAAGCCTAAGAGTCATGCATGGAAACCCTTTTACAAGCTTGTCGTGCACAAGATACGACGTGTCTCAATGAATCCAAGCGAACTTGCGACCGGTTCCCCCCTTGGAGTGATTGTGCCGGTGTCCACTGAAGTCGGTCTTTGTGAAGTCGCAATGTAGTCGCGCCGCCACAGCGCATGCGGCGCGGTGTCAGCCGCAGCAACAACGAAGCAGCACGACTCGCAGGGACGCAGCCCCACTAGATCGTGAACACCGCCTCGTCCTTCACCAGAAGATACCGTATCCATAGCAGGCGATAACAAGATGATGGCAAGACCTAGCCCACCTTTTTGCGGGAGAAACGCATGAGGATTGTGTCAGTGCTATGATACAGCACCGGCCCTGTCTCGTTGGAGGTTCATGTAAGAGACGAGGCAAGTGAGGAGAGAAGACAAGAGAACAGATGGAACTTCAACCGCATTAGTGGGCAGTGCGAGAAACGCCCAAAACGAATGTTTTGTTACACGGTGGGGGCGCGCTGGGGTGTTACATTCGGACGATGACGTTGATGTGATGATGCTATCTCCGAGCTGGATACCAGACAGGATGTGGCCATGAGCAGTGAACTTGCACATTCTGTAAGGGAGGGAAGGCGATTGGTATTGGTAGATTTGTATGTATCGTTCGCGTTATTGTGGTATTGTCATTGAGGTGGTGTTCATGGTTTCGGGACGATGACTTCCTGGTGATATCGTGTTTCTCGTCATAGGCGTTGGCGTCATGATCAATTTGATCAGATCATTATAGAAATTCGCCAATGATATATCATTGAGCGAAAGTGATTTGCACTCCAGTTCAAGACAATGTATCATAAGTTCTCCACATTGCGATCTTGTCCCTCCAAATCCTATCACCATTCTTTGCTCGCCATGATCGCTTTGCTCTATATTGATCCGAAATGAATAGCCACCATCATATCCCAATAACAAGTCGCAAACACAAAGTAATCAAGCTATGACGATATCGTAATGTCCGGCTCAACATGCTCACGCTACGCTATATGTCAACAAGAGCTATCCATAACTCCCCTTTCTCGTCCCAAACCAAGAGCAGATGTCATCCAGCGCAAAAACGCACTATGCCTCTGCCATTCTTGGCCCAAATCGCAACTGCAAAGAATCCAAATGATGGATCAACGCCGGAATGTGCCTGCGCGCCAAACGCCCCCTAAGTCCGCCGAGTGATGAAAGTAGCATAAGAGGAGATTTTTCCACGCTCGCTGGAATGCACGCTCCAAATCCAAAAACCTAATATCCCCACAAGCTAAACCGCATCATCGCGCATTCAAGTTCGCATCCCCAGTCCCATCACCGTGTTGCTGTCCAACACCATACCCCTCCATCTCGTTCGCTGCCTCCGCCCTCTCCTCTTCCACCATCCGCCTCCTCTCCTCACTAGCCTCGACTACCCGTCGCAGTAGCCTCATGTGTCTCTCGAACTCATCCGCCAGCGCTGCGTAATTCTCCGCCTCCGCGCCATGTCCACCAGCACCAACACCGGCACTGGCACTCCCCCTTGACGACCAACTCGCGCGGCCCAGCCCCCCACCACCACCACTTTCAGCCTCACCCCCGAGCCCATCCACCCCGTTGACCCGCAAAATCAAGCGATCCTTGTACTCGCCATCGCCCTCGCCGTCCGCGCCCGTATCCGACGAAGGCGACGACGCGCGCTGCAGCTGAGCGTCCAGCACAGCCCAGTGCGGAGACAGGCTCGACACGCCCGTGACGACGTAGTCCGGGTCGGCGTTGCTGTGCTCCGGGGCCGCGGCGATATCGACGAGGATGGCACGGTCGCTGTTCTCGGGCGCGCTGCCGGAGGAGGACGGGTGGCGCGCGAGCAGGGCCTGCGTCAGCACGTCCGGGTCGTCGTCCGCGAAGATGTAGTGTACGCGCGGGTGGTGCTCCGCTTTTGTCTGGGCATTGGCGACGAGGGTGAAGAAGGGCGCGAAGGGCGCGAAGGGTGGCGCGTAGGATGGGGAGGAGGCGCGGGCTGGGGCAACGGCAGCAGCATCTGAGGCGGAAAGGAAGTTCGCCGTAGGATGTTGCTGCTGTTGTTGTTGTTCGTGGGAGGGCGTAGGGGAAGTCATGGTATTAACGTTGGGGAGATCTGCTGGGTGGATGTGGAGGGGAGTAGTCGTGTTGGAGGACGGTGGTTCTGGGGCATGGTGAGAGCCGGCTTTTCGGAGGGAGAGTGGATGGGGGTTCTGCGCGCTCTTTCTCTCTCTCTCTCTCTCTCTCTCTCTCTCTCTCTCTCTCTCTCTCTCTCTCTCTCTCTCTCTCTTTCTCTCTCTCTGGTGTTGGGGTGGTGGTGGTAGCCTGCGGTGAACGGTGGGTTTCGAGATGGATGTGGCTGTTGTGGATTTCTTATTTACGTGAGGCCGAGGTGAGGCGCGTCGGACGCATGGACATGGCGGGTGAGGATGCAGGTGGTGGAACGGCCGTGAAGCAGCCACCCGGCGTCGATACCGGTAACGGAATACCAGTGATGTCGATGCTTTGGGGGGACCGGGTTCTGTAAATGCTGCCTGCCGGGGGGTTCCGCATGAAGTATTTACCGCAACAACTTGGAAAATTATGTGATGCACATCGGGAACTTCCGGTTCGGGAAAAAGGGCCCTGAATTCAACGAAACCGCCCGCCGTTAAATTCCACTTCTGAATGACGAACTCAAGCCCGTCGCTTCTGGTGGATTTTAGAACCACATCTTTACTGCAGAGGTTCCTGACTAGGCGTTACACTAGCATCTTTCAAGGTCCTCCGCTAAGCGGTCCCGCTAAGCGATGGGAGGGGGCGCTGGGGTCATGTTCACACAGTACCCCTGTCTGCCGATGTCTGCGTGCGTTCTGCATTGCGAATCAGGGTTCTGGGAGTTTATTGCCTGCATGTACTCCGTTTTTGCAGTCAACCAAGAAATCTTCATGAGAATCCGGCCGATCCCTTTTCTGTCATTCCTATCCTGTCACCCAGTTCATGAGCTTCCTGGAAATTCATAAATGAGCTGTGAGAGTAAATGGCGTCAAAGCCCTTAGGCCTCTTGCCAGGCAAACTTGACCCTTATCACCGCTTACGTCCCGGTATCGTGGTGACCATAATCATGCTTCTTCTCCAGACCCAGCATGACGCAATTCCAGTCCCCAATTCCCACAACTCCATAAATAACAAAACGCTCCCTCCCGCTATGCTCCTCAAGTTCACCTTGGCCTCACTGCTGCATCTCCTGCTCTTGCATTTCCGGTTGATCCCATTCGAACTCTGTGTCCGAATCAGTTCCCACGCATTCAGCTCCTCAAGAAAATCCACCAAAATAGACTCACTCTGGCGACACATCGGGCACTGCCCCTTGGACGAGTCCTGCTTGATCCACTCCATAATGCAATGCTATCGCCCGCATTAGCTCTCCCCGTCCCCGTCCCACCCCTTCCCAACACCATCCCCGCGGGCACTCACCATATGAAAGTTATGTCCGCACTTCCCCGATACTATCATACCATTGGCACAGCCCGGATCCATCAGCCATCAACTCTCCCTTCTCAAGCTCAAGGGGTAAGAGGGGAAGGAAAAAGGATATTCTCACAGAGACTGCAATCATCACCAGGATACTTGCATGTCGGACAGGTGCCGTCGAAATGCACCTGGCAGATACCGCAGACGTCGTCTTCAGGAAGGTCCCAGCGCCAGGAGGCGACGGCGTTCCAGCTGGTGATCTTGACTTTCATGCTAGCGGAGTTCGAGGTGAGGGGTTCTTAGGCTGAAAATTGAATTAAGACTCAGGACTGCACTGGGTTAATTCGCATCGGAAAGCTTGGGAAATACCGGTAGTGAAAGGGGCGGAAGGTTTAATGTCGACATTCGCATACCTACCGATACCGGTTGTAGAGGCAACGATGCAAGTGTTTGCGAATCCCCGTTAATTGCAAACGCATGGGGTAATCAATCGTGCGCATGCATTCATCCGCACCAAAATTGAAGACATCACGGAACGGTCGTTGGTCAATGCGGCACGAAGACCTGATTGCTTTATCGCAAAGCTAGCTCCTTATCAGTGTCACCTGCCAAAAAAAAATTTGTCCAGCAAAAAAACGTCCCTAAGGCGCACACACGGCGATGATACTGCTGTCATCGTAAGCACTACGCCAGAACGTCAAAACAAATACTTACTACACGGTATGTAGTTAGCCTGGGAATAAATAGAGTAGTCAATGAGCATTTTGCACGTGATTACGATGGTTTGCATAGTGTAAGGAGGACCCACCTACCCCCGGAGATAGCGCCCCGTATCTTACCTCGTAGGCCACAGAAAACCCCGCATTCAGATAGGCCCAACCCCAGACAGCTTTTTTCTCATCTAATAAATTCCCAGTCGCGTCTTTCACGACCAATGGGTGCATTTCTCTAGAAACAGTTTTAGGGCACATACCCGGGTCAGCGCGCCCCGATTGAGTTCACGATATCTCCAATCCAGAACAAAGGGATCGAGCTATCGGGCAAACCGGCCAGTCGCCCATCGGCTACTGGAAGGTGAACCTTGAGGCAGTTGTCGTTTTTGCGCATACTATTCTTTCCGAAAATACCTAACTCTACATGTCCCCGCGACGGTCATGGCAACAATAGCCATCTCTGGTCTAGCACGACCTCTGCGTGCAGGCCCCATGGCCAGCTTCCGCACCCTCGGAACTAGCATCACTACCAAAAGCACCATCACACTGGCCACCAAGCGCCATCTATCGAGCTATCTCGTCTCACCCGGCGAGCTCGCCGAAGCCCTGAAGAAAAGCCCGCCTTCCCCGATCACAACGGAACCGCGCATTGTCCCGCTCTGCGCATCCTGGTTCCTACCCAACGATGAGCGCCGCGGCATCGACGTGTTCCGCGAAACCCGCATCCCCAAAGCCAAGTTCTTTGACCTCGACCGCGTCATCGACAAGCACATCCCTTACCCGCACATGCTGCCCAACCCTGGGAAGTTCGCCCGTACTATGAGTGAGCTCGGCATCCGCATAGACGACACCGTCGTTGTCTACGACAGTAATGAGCTCGGCATCTTCAGTGCGCCGCGTGTCGCCTGGACTATGCGGGTGTTCGGCCACCCTAAAGTCCACATCCTGAACAACTTCAAGCTCTGGGTCGAGCAGGGCCATCCTACTGAGTCGGGTGAGCTGTATAGTGTCGATTGTAGTGCCTATCCGTTCCCGAAGGCGAACCCGGAGGACAAGGTGGCGAGCTTCGAGGAGGTCAAAGACGTCATACAGGACATGAACAAAGAAGGCACCGAGGGTGTGCAGGTGGTTGATGCGCGGCCGGCGGGGCGGTTCACGGGAGCTGCGCCTGAGCCGAGAGAGGGCATGCCATCGGGACATATGCCGGGGGCCATCAACATTCCCTTTACCGCAGTGCTGGATCCGGAGACCAAGGCCTTCTTGCCGCGGGAGAAACTGCAGGAGCTGTTTAAGTCTAAGGGGGTCAATCACGAGAAGCCCATCATTTCGACATGCGGGACTGGTGTTACGGCTGTGGTTATCGATACCGCTCTGGAGGTCGCTGGGTGGGGGGATTCGCGGAAGAGGAAGGTTTATGATGGGAGCTGGACGTGAGTTTTTATTTCTTTATTCTCCCTTTTTCTTTTCACTTTCTTGTCATGCCTGACCATTATCTACAAAAGAGTCGACTAACTGATTAATTGATTGATTTCCTTTATAGCGAATGGGCCCAAAGAGTCAAACCAAGCGAAGCTCTCATCCGCAAGGATGTCGACGAATGAAATTCCCAACCATCAACCTCAAAAGTTCCACCGAACATAAAGCACACGCGAGGGACCAAAGGAAGGGAAACCGGGATCGATGGGGAAGAGGTTCTTACACCTGTAATTTCCACCACCTTTTTTCCTTGAGGAAAAAAGGTGTGCAAACAAGAGCAAATGATGACCCATGAATGAGATGAGGATGATGATGACCATCCTAAAAGAGAGAGAGAGAGAGAGAGAGAAAGATTGATACCCTCCTTGCCCACCACTAAGGAAAACTGGGGCGACGCCACTGTGTACGATTAGGGGGGCTTAAGAATGCTGAGCTGCAGCCGGCCAGTCCTGGCCGTGGTGCCGAGGCCTAGTTGGAAGGGAGGTAGCATGCATGAACTTTGACTTGGTTTTGTTCTTGTCTTTTTCCCTTCGTGGTTCTGCTCCATCATTGTGATTGTTGTGTTGCGTTGATTTGATGCCTTCTCCTCTCCAGTTCAGTTGTCAGGGGCGGCGTCAGGGGCGGCGTCAGGGGATTTGCTTTGCTTGTGATTTACTCGTCGTTCTACCTTCTAATGATGCTGGCATTGGAGTATTCGTTGATGAGGTATGCAGAGATTACGTCACTTTTGCGGAACCCAAAACACCCACGGAGAACCCATGTGATGAAATCCAGCGGGGTGTTATCCGACAGGTCATTGTGAACAGTATCTTCTGGCATTAAGTTATTCATTATTTAAAAGACAACTCCAAGCTCGTCAGTCTCTATAAGCAATGGGTATCCATGCCCAACCCAGTATTCCCAGTCGTAACTAACACTTCTGTGTGTGTCCTAAGTACTCATGAATCATTACCCCTGACCCGTTCATTTTCGTCAACTCATGTCCATGTTAACCCCAGCCTCCATTTTTAGTAGCAATCTATTCGGACTCTTCTAGAAAAGACACGGAGATAACCAAGTCCCTCTCGCCCCCTTCAAGCCCCACGTCCGCCATTGCCCGCCATAGTTCCATACCCACCCGTCATCAATCTCTCCTCCTCAGGCGCCGTATCATCGCTCTCCTCGTCCGACTCCTCTGGCGACCCAGACTCAGAACTATTCGTCGACTCCCCGCTCGGTCCCGACCCCTCCTCAATCCACCAAGTCGGCACCGCACCCACCAGCGCAATCGCAGCCAGCGCCCACCACGGCGCGGCGATGAAATCGCGCTTCACCCCCCAGCTGAAAATGACGCCCGCAAGAGCGGGGCCGATGGCCCTGCCGAGGGCGCTGAAGGTAGTGGCGAAGCCGTTGAGGGTGCCGAGGATATTGAGACTCGAGGCAGAATTGGTGAGCAGGATGGTAGTGCAGGGGAAGCCGACGATGACGGCGAAGGCCTTGACGACCAAGGCGGCAAAGAGCGCGGCGAAGCGGAGTTGCGTGTTCTGGATGAGGACGGTGAAGGGGGTGACGATGTAGACGAGGGGGAAGGTCAGGGCGCAGCCTTTGAGGCAGTTGAGCACGCCGAAGCGGGCGCAGAGGCTGGGGAAGACGATGAATTGGACGAGGCCGCAGACGATGCCGTAGAGGGTGAAGATGGTGCCGATGCGGCCGGACTCGAGGCCGAAGCCACCGTTGAAGTGGAAGGGCAGGCGTGAGTTGGACGAGTCGCGGTGGTGCTCGACGGGGTAGTTGAGGAAGACGGGAAGGATCTGGTCGAAGGCTACGCTGTGTAGGGCGAGGAACGTATACGATATCAAGTTGATGGTGGACTGACGGGAAAACACATTCTTGATCGACGGTGGTGGCACTTTAGTGGCAATCTCGTCTCTGGATATCGATTTGTGTCCATGTGCAGCCTGATCTCGTAGCAAAGGGGCAGTAGCTTCTCCATCTTGGAACGAAAATCGGCGATTGCGGCACTCGTGTCGGTGGTGGTGATGTCTCTTGAAAGGAGCGGTCAGACGTTTTCCTAGGACAATACCCCAATCCCGACTATCACGCTTGCTGGCTAACGTCTCTTTCAAGAACAAGGCTGCCGTAGTCAAAGACAAGAGAAACACGCAGAATGCCAGCATGTTGGGAAGGGCAAAGGGGAACTTTTTGAAGAATGTGCTGTTCTCGAACACGGAAGGGAATTGGTCGACGGGCTTGGCGAAGAAACCTCCAAAAGCTGGGCCGAATATGCTACCGATGGACCACACTAAGGGCATGATGGAAAAAGCTCTGGGTTGGTGTTCCTTTTCCGTTACCAGCTCGGCCACCATGGTTCTGATAATCCCGACTGTTCTCTGTTAGCTACTGCCATACGCAAATCGGGCTAGATGAACACACCGTTTCCATTACTCGCTCCCATGACCGCTCGGACCGTAATCGCCATCGCAAGACTCGTGGAGAAGCCCCAGACCAAGAGACACGTACTCGTGCAGGCGAGTCCCAACATAATGGCCGGTTTTCTACCCATCTGATCCGACGCCCGACCCCACGGCACGGCCGTTACACTCTGGGCCAGGGAGAAAGTAGCGCTGGTAACGCCCGCCCATTTTGCGATATCCTGCTTTTCAACACCGAAACTCGCGACCATTTCTGGGAGATAAGGGAAAACGGACGTCAACGCCAGCGGTTCGGCAAACCGGGCGACGGCTATAAGATATATTAGCAGAGCACGGTTATAAGAAAGAGCTTCTGGGCCATGCCGTTGATTCCTCTGATGCTGTTTCATCTTTGTAGACGACCGCGTGATTGCTCATCTTCGCTCAGTTGGTCCTACGGAGTCTGCTTTTGAATGGTGAGACTGGATCCGTGGAAAGAATCAAAGCACAAAGACTGTCACGCGCGATGAGGTTCATTCCGAGAAAACGATCAGTGGAGCCACGATAGAAAGGGAGGCTGAGAAAGTATCAAAGAATACCCAAACCAATGTCTCATATAACCACTTGCATGTTTTGATAGGCAAAGAAAAAAGATTTGGCGGTGTACGAAGCAAAACACAAATTTTCAGAAAGTCTTACCCAAAATGGTCAACTGTTTGACTGGAAGTCTTGGTCCATCTTGATTCTGGGGCATATCTAGATCTCTCGAATCCAACGACACTCTTAGCGCGAGCGCGGATAATGAATGATAGGTTGCTGCTGCGACTGGATCAAGACGTATTCCTTTGTTTCTGTTTCCAGATCTAGATCCTTGGAATTGACCTATCAAAATAAAAGGGTTCTTGAAGTAAATACGACACGGTTTTAAGTATTTGAAGTTTCGCTTGGTAGACGCACCTAAACGACAAAAGTGACACAAGATGTTGAAACTTGGAAGAAAAATTCACTAAAGCAGGCTCGTGATGACCTCGCCTCATTTCTCCACATTGAAACCATAATAAAATTCCCATTCCTTTGGTCTACGGTGCCTTCTTCTACTATGACTAACGATCGGGGTTAAACTTTAAAGGTGGATCTCGCCACCCCTAGTAATGGTGCTCCGCAGGGTTCGGGTCACGAGGACCGCGGTAGAGCTGTAGTCATCCGCACCATCTTGCCGAGCCGATGCGAACCCAAGCGCGGGCGGAGGAGCCGGTGGATCCGTCCCGCCAACAAGTGGTTAACGGCGCACTTGGCTGTTCCTTTAACTTCTCCGATCACGCAACAGCGGGAAGCCCAACGGGTCCAGACCCGATACTTGATATCGACCCAATGAATGTCGTTAGATGACTTCCGTTCATTGACGGGCACGGTAACCAGGGCCGCCAGATGCAAAGCTAGGACCTTCTTTTCCGGGTCGATCCTCTTAACCACAGCCATCGCTCGGTCCGGGTTCTACAAGCGGCCATTGGTCACATCTGCGGGGTAAGAAGTAGAGATCTGGTCAGCTTACTACAACTTAACCTCAAGGGGATGAGTTGAGAAATTGTGGAGTTCCCGTCTCGGCCCTGGGGGCCGCTATTTCAGAGGAACAACCGAGTGCGCCGTGAATTGCCGGTATCTGCCTGCTGTTTTATGGAAGAGGCAGGCGGGAGGAACTGCTCGTTGATCTCTATGCCTGAATGCTCACCTGAGATTGCTGATAAAACACTCAGAACTCCTTTCAGAAAGAGTCTTGCTCAGGATTCACATCGCCAGTATTTGGTGCATAGTAGTCTACCATAGACATGACCGCTCTTGTCGAGATGTTCCCCCAAGCATGATTCAAACTCCCAAGTCTTGTTTTAGTCATGGAGGCAAATTCTCTGAGCGGCTCCGTTCTCGGAGGCGGAGATAGTTGCAAACGTGCCGGCGATACCTCCTACGACTGCGCATAAATAATACCGAATCCAATGCACTGCGTTCAGTAGTTCGTAAAGTGCTGCGGAAGCGGCGGCGATGCACCAGATGTGATCAATTATGCTTGCGCCCGACCTCGCGGTAAGTGTTCGCGAGTGGGGTAACGGGAATACGCGGCTTCGGCGGTAACATGCTGTCACTGAACGACGGCGGGTTGTGTCGATCTTTTCCTTTTAGCATTTAGCTGAACGCGACAGCTTCGCCAGTCCGACCACCTACCAGTGGAATTTGAGATCGCAGGCCATTCCTGCGGTCGTGTCAACGTTGGGTGTGTGAACATGTCCTGGATAATTCTCGCGTCTTTGAGTGATTGGTTTCTCTCTCGAATCTAATTATTCAGGCTCGCAACCTTATGCGCCCCGCAGTTCAGAGGCTTGCACTCCGAAAATCGCAGCGTACTCACCCCGGATTTTGATCCATTTCTGACCAGCAAGATGCTACGGTATTAATAGTATCACATTTTTCGATAAACTGGCGAGATATGCAGCTATGGGGAAAATGCGTTAAACCCAAATATCCATTCCCAATCAAGACAGCTTGACACAGGCATCCGCGAATGACGTGATGGCAACATTCGATGATGCTAGTAATATGCACGATGCCGTACCTTTCTTAACTTCACAACGCGTCTCAACACATCACACATCAAGTTAACAGCTTCTCTTCTCCTAATTCCACATTATTGAGTTCTATTACATGGGAGCAGAAAACGCATTGCAGTGATGGCGGGCGAGCGAACCCCTCTGTTGACCACAGTATCGGTCGGTTTTGTCCGCAGGCGATACCCACATCAGACACTTAGAAGATTCTGTTCCATCGCATTGGGCTCGTCTCTCCTTGCGGTCTTCATCGTGTTTTTGGTGACGGTGGTGTTTGGAACTCAGTATGATGCGCCAGACTCTTTGGCAGGTCTTGGCCAAGTAACTTTCGAGCAATTACAAACGATTCTTTTGGAAACTCCAAGCACCGTGAAGGCGTCGGAGTGGAGCAGATATTATACTTCTGGCCCTCATCTCGCGGGGAAGAACTTGTCACAGGTAATATGATGTTGATTTTATTTAATTGCTTTTTGGTCATGCAAAATCCAAGCGTTGTGTAGTTCTTGGCGGACTCTATCACGTGAGGAAGTTTAAATCGCCCTCTGAGCACCGTGTGTTCGATGAAAGGAGTCTTTGGTGCATTACTCAACTAATCACGTTTTCAGGCTCAATGGACACGGGACAAATGGGAAGCGTGGGGGGTTAGTTCCAGTATCGTAGATTATGACGTGTACATCAACTATCCCGCGGACCATCGACTGGCACTTTTGAGGAAACCAGCCTCGAAACAAAATGATCTTGAAGCCTGGAGAGTCGATTTTGAAGCTACGCTGAAAGAGGATGTTCTGAAGCAAGATCCCAGCACCGCCCTGGAGGATAGCATTCCAACATTCCATGGCTACTCTGCCAACGGCAATGTCACGGCGCCTTTTGTCTACGTAAACTACGGAACGTACTATGACTTTGAGGATTTGGTTCAAGCTAACGTTAGCCTGGAGGGGAAGATTGCGATTGCTCGCTATGGAGGGGTTTTCCGCGGCCTGAAAGTCAAGCGCGCCCAAGAGCTGGGCATGTTAGGTTGCGTTCTCTATACGGATCCCGGCGATGACTCGGTTACAGAAGAGAATGGATATGAAACCTATCCTAACGGACCCGCGCGCAACCCCAGCAGTGTTCAGCGAGGAAGTGTCCAGTTCCTCAGCATTTCTCCTGGAGATCCTACTACCCCTGGTTACCCGTCTAAACCAGGCGTACCGCGCCAACCTGTCGATGGCGCTATTCCCAGCATACCATCGATCCCGATTTCCTACGTGGAAGCAGTTCCGATCTTGAAAGCTCTGAATGGCCACGGCCCCAGCGCCAAAGACTTCAACCAGTACTGGACGAAGAACATGGGCCTCAAAAACAAAGACGTTGAATACAATGTGGGGCCTTCGCCAGATAACGTTGCTCTCAATCTTTACAATAAACAAGACTACGTTACCACGCCTATCTGGAACGTGATAGGCATTATCAACGGCACTCTTTCTGACGAGGTTGTCGTCGTTGGTAACCACCGAGACGCGTGGATCGCGGGAGGGGCTGGTGACCCTAACTCGGGCTCCGCAGTATTAAACGAAGTTATAAGGGGTTTTGGAAAAGCCCTCGAGCAGGGCTGGAGGCCTTTGCGCACTATTGTCTTTGCCAGTTGGGATGGCGAAGAATATGGCCTAGTCGGCAGCACTGAATGGGTGGAGGAGTACCTTCCCTGGCTTTCAGCAGCCAACGTGGCATACATCAACACAGATGTTAGCGTTAGATCGCCTCATTTCAAAGCCTCTGCCGCGCCTTTACTTCATCAGCTCATTTACAACGTGACGGGGAGCGTGCTGTCCCCAAACCAGACCGTTGAGGGACAAACAGTCCGCGATGTTTGGGATGGCCGGATCAGCCCCATGGGCAGCGGGTCGGACTTCACAGCCTTCATGGATCACGCAGGCATTCCCTCCATCGACTTTGGGTTTGGAGGCGAAGGTGAAAAGTCGCCAATATATCACTATCACAGCAACTACGATAGTTACCATTGGATGAGCACCTTCGGGGATCCTGGCTTTGTCTACCACAGGACGATGGCGCAAGTCTTGGCTTTAGCAACTGCTAGGATGGCCACGATGCCGTTGCTACCCTTGAACGCGACGGATTATGCCACGGCTATCAAAGGGTATGTTCAGCGAATCGAAACCAAGTTGGACAAATGGAATTTCGACTTCCACAGGGACAACACTTCCTCCGAGGTCCTCATTTCTCGACTTTACAACGCTACTGAAAAAATGCGAGACGCGGCAGTGGATCTCGATTCGAAAGCCACAAGTCTTTCCGAAAAAGCCAATGTCGACTTGCCGTGGTGGAGATGGATCTCCAGGCTTCGGCTACTTTATCAGATCTGGGAGACGAATCGCCAGTACAAGCTCGTTGAGAAGGCTTTCCTGTATTCACCGGGACTGGACGGCCGTCCGTGGTTCAAGCACGTGGTTTTTGCACCAGGGCTTTGGACTGGGTACTCTGGAGGTAAGTCTTGGTCGTGCCATGAATTGACATCAAGGAAACCACTGACAAGATGAAATAGCTGTTTTCCCCGGGCTGGTAGAGAGTATCGAAGCGAAGGATTACAACAACATGGAGAAGTGGGTCTCGATCGTTGAAAATAGTATCGAAAAAGCGGCGCAGGTCATGAGGTAAAAAGTGCTTCGGCAGAACCAAGATATTTGGTCTAGTGGATGAGATAAGATTGTATAGTATTTCGTCCTATCTGTCTGTATATAATTCTCCGCAAAGGCAATAAATGACTGTTTCTGTCAATGGCTATCCCGAAGACACGGAATCTCCTGTATCTCCGAAGTGTCATCGCAGAGCCCCATGCCCTAACCCGAAGCCCACAACCAAGGCCCAATTTTACAGACCTCAATGCATAATAAACCGCCCCAACACCCATCCGACAAAGAATTAGTTAGTCTGTGCTCTGTGTTGCTAACAATCAACCAGTTCGACCCCCGCATCGGGCTATTCGGTCCTCTGGGTTGACTTGACTGGTCACTGTGCCTCTGGTCTCCGGTAACAATTTTTTTTCTTGTTACAGTAGCTTATTTTTTTTTTGTTCTGATTGCGTTTCGTAGTTATGGCAATCGGTATTCATGGTTTTGCATTCTGTAGAGAAGGTCGGACGTTTGGCACATGTAAAGCTGCCTGCATGGATCCATTTCACCATGACCAGGGTCCGCAGCGGATACAGAGCCTCGTTACGATCTCTGGAGTAGAGATGCATGGCTCTTGCAGTAAGAGGTAATCACGGGATTCTCCAGCAACATCAATTGCAACGAACTCATCCTTCTGCCTAGCCTGAGGAATTCAATGGATCGGATTTTACAACAATCAACTCGACCAGAACGCCCATGAACCAACCCAAATTTAATCAATGACATGAAGTGGGAAAATGACGAACATGAAAATAAATATTCGAAGTGAACTACCGGTAATCCAGATCTTTGTGACGAGTAGCTCATACGATACCAGGAAATATTGCGAAAGATCCACCCAACTCCGGGTATTAAGCCAGCCCCACCCCAAACAAACCACTCCCCGACAGAAGAAACCGGATTCGAGAAAATTAGAGCACCCTCAACAGAATCTCCCCGCGATAATCTATGTCTCCTCATCCTCATCCTCAATCCTCTCCATACCCGACCAATGATTCATGTGCCTGTCGCCGTATTTCTCCTCAGCGTTATCGTTGTGACACCAAACCACGAAATAGTTAGCACCGCCTTGCTCATCCCCCTGTTCCATCACGAAAGGATAGTCATTCGCCAGCTCGCTGTCCACGTAGACGCCGAGATCCAAGATGCAGGGTCCCCCGTCGGCCGGTGAGATCTGCTCACCATATGCTTTCAGGGCTAATGCAATCTGGTCGCCACGCAAATAGTTCAGCACGTCCTCCGCTAAAAACCCTTGGTTCACAATCTCTCTTTGTGCCTCATCGAGCAAACGTGTCAGTTGAGCCACCTCCGGCACGGGAAGGTTTGTCTGCGCCTGGATACTCTCAATGATGGCATAGTAGCCGCATTCTAGATCGCCGCCTGCTGTGGGAACGACCTCGAATCCGCTTGGAAAGCGATTTTGATAGCTGAAGAGCCCGCGAGCAACCCGTTGATTGAATCCAGTCAACCCTGGGATGTTTGCGATGATCTCGGCTACCGGGGTTGTGGCGAACATGAGAGCCCTATCCATCCCGGGTTTGAATAGCCTCTGCATATTTTGCTGCGGCGCAGGCGAGGTGATTTGATCTGGTCCTAGGCTTGGGGAGCTACCCAGGATGCTCATACCAGCGCTGCTCAAACCAACGCTGCTCGTACTGACGCTGGAGGTTCTCGACCTGCTCAGGAGTGGCCCAGGTGGGAGACGCCTATTTGGGGGAACCCGTGGAACTACTCTCACGGGCTTAGGAGGCATCAACACGGAAGCAACCGCGGTAGTTCGAGTATTTCTTGCAATGTCAGCTGCAGATCGTGGCAGGATAGGCGTGGGAGAAGGCAAGGGTTTCTTCGTGCGCCTTGGGGTGGCTAGCGCGAATGGCAGCCGGATAAGACCGCGGTTAATCAAGGCCTGTTTCAACATGTCGCCGGGTGTCGAACCGCTGACTTGGATCACTGCGATGTTGCCATCCATTTGCTTCCATAAGACATCGCCGTTGCTTAACGAAGTGTGTTGGAACCCGCTTTTAACCGCGGCTTTACGTAGTGCGCTAGTCGAAGTGCTATGATTCCGGATACCTTTGGCCAAGTCCTGGAGTGATTCCTCGAGACCCCAATTCGCAGATAAGGGCGCTACGCTACTACTAAACCGCCGAAGCGAGCGGTTGTCAACGCTCTGGCGTTTCGCC
This sequence comes from Iodosphaeria phyllophila, assembly GCA_025802455.2. Taxonomy (NCBI): domain Eukaryota; kingdom Fungi; phylum Ascomycota; class Sordariomycetes; order Amphisphaeriales; family Iodosphaeriaceae; genus Iodosphaeria; species Iodosphaeria phyllophila. Next base: position 16,457 of record JAOYMO020086226.1, read on the forward strand.
GCCGGCAGATCGTTGTCATCAACAAAGGACGATGGAATCTTGCGTTTCCTGCCGCGGCTGAGATTGTCAAGCGGTTTATCAATCGGTGGCAGTGCGAACTGATCCGTAGGTGGAGATTTGAACCATCCACAAACCCGACCAACGAGTGAGGTTCCCTTGGAGGAGTCCAAAATAGATTGTAACTGGCTGTCGCTCGCATTAAAGGCGAGCGAGCCGGAAGTGAACGACTCCCTCAGCTGTTGATCCACGTTCGACAACCCTTCGGAAGAATTCATCTCGGGATTCCTGGCAAGAACCACCATCAAGTCGTCCCGAGCTAGTTCCAAGTTCGCCGCCTCGCGCTCTGTTTGGAGCTGGCCATAAGCGCGCGCGACCGTTTCTTGAAGGCGGTCAACTACGCTTCTCTCTAGTGTGTTAGCTGATCCGACACCTATTTGAGTTTGCCGGGCCACAAGGAATTGGCGGTTCAATCGCGTCAATGTGGATTGGTCTTCGAAGGACTCGTCTTCGCGGCGCCGGATACGAGCCTGATTTGCTGGACTTTGGTATTTGAGCGGCCATCGACGCATTTCAAAGTACTTCTCGCGCGTGTATGGGGCGTAGTGACTGCGAATAGTTGGATTGGCCCACGCCCATATATTGTTTGTCCGCTCAAGACGCTGCAATGCCTGTCCCTTTCCATTCATGCATACAACCGGGCGACCCGGGTATAGCATTGTGCGGTTCGAAACCATATCATCGATCATCCCCTTCCGAATTGCTGTGTATTGATTCTCTAAGCCGTTTACAGGATTGCCTTTGCCTCCCTGTCTGCCCAAACTAGCTTTGAGGATGACGTCTTGGGGATCAGTAGGAATGGTGGGAAACACCTCGGGATTGATTCGTGGTCTGGGTAAACCTTTCCCGCTGACAACTTTCTCTCTCCAGATATCCATAGTAGATGCGAGATCTTCGCGACTAAAGTTCCCACGTTGCCCCTTTTTCAGGTCGAGCTCCTTTGCGTGACGGATAGACCGGCCCATGCGGAAGGCCAAATTGCGGAAGAACTGGAAGGTCCGCTCGGAGACTCGCCCACTCTGTTTTTCATATGCCTCAGCATAGTCGAGGAGTTCATCCCAGCTGGGGCTATCGCGTGCCCCAGCTAGAGATCGCTCCGGATGACTGCTCGGTCGAAAGCAATCTTCTTCGTGAAAGGGCAGCTTCTTATCTCCTGTGATGGTATCGACCATCGATTTCCTCCACTTAGCTTCAAAGTTCTTGTTATAGTCTCTGCAAGCTGACGCAGAAGCGTGGCGCCAGATCACCCGGTTCTCAGGAAAGATCTCGGCCGCTTGCATAGCGACAGTACCCCAGTCACTCTTGTCGTCGGTAACATAAGGGAAGAGGCCATTCTTAGGGTTCAAGTCGACATCCCGGCTTTTGTCAGCGTGACAAGGGCAATTGTACCTGTGGCGATTTTCCGTTAGTTGAATACAAGTACTTAAAAGATAGAAGAAATCAAATTGCAAAAAAAGCTGTCTTGATTGACTGACCGTAAGCGACCCATCTGAGCTAGCAGGATACAATATTTGCTAGTTTCTTCCATACTGAACTGATAGCGCTCGTTTGGCGACTGAAAATCGGAATCATTCACCATATCCCGAAGGAATGGCAGCGGCACACTACATCTACGATAATCGGCTGGCATGTAGTACGGGTCCATGGCGAGTGTTTCGGGATTGTGCGACTCCCTCTCATCGTCTGGGCGCGCTTCGTAAAATTCGTTCAGATAGATCCGTTCGTTAAAAAGCGACTGCGTACGATGGTCGAACAGAACCATCAAGTGATCAAACGGCTCTTCAATCTTCAAGCCAATCCCACTAAGCATACCACGGTGAGATGATGGCTTTGCGAGAAATTCTAGCCACAATATGTCATCCTCGTCAACGAGCAGGAACGAATCCTTTGGGCTTGCACCCGCTGGATAGTCAATACCTTCGCGAGGCACCATATCTGAGGGCCGACTCGCGCCAAGGACACCCGCCTGGACATCCCGGATGATGACATGGATGAGATAGCGCTCTCTGGAGGAATATATGGCCGTCTGCCAGACGATATTCCTCTGAAGAATCATGAGTGAATCCCCCAGTTTTGACCAATGCGCGTCATAAGCACAGCGTGCATCGAAAGTGTAAGGGCCATTGTAATTGCCCGGCAAGCAGATCTGGTCAAAGTTGTTCCAGTTTGATCTCTGGAAATCGCGCCTTGCCCAGGCGGACTTGAAGTTCAACTGGCCCGCAAACTGACTGTAGGCGAAGACCCAGGGCGAAGGCTCGTTCTGAAGGAGGGTCGTATTGTCGATTGCATCTACTTCTCCTTCCGCGGATGTACCAATGCCCGAGGACTTTTCCCTCTTCTTCAGAGCAAGACACGATGGAAAGACGATGCGATCAGGATAAAAAGAGAAATCTTTTGGCTCTTCCACCTGCTCCGGCAGAATTACCCGACGCCACCGCGAGCTCACCTCTCGATTCTCTTCCGATGTGAATAAGTTGAGACATTGTTGGATAGCAGCGCGGGACCACCCACGCAACCAAGCACGCTCTGCAAGCGTCGAATCATCATAACCCGAAAACTCTCTCTTTTCCACACCCGTGCCGGTCCGGACCAATTTGCTCAGCCCGCCAGTCATGCATCGCTCATACGTTTCGTTTTCTAGTTTGGAGATATTCTGTTCGAAACCACTCCTTTTCTCATCGGTAGATGTACGGTCCCCCTCATCGAGTTGCTCCTCGTGGTCTGCCAGCGTTTGGAAGAACTCGAGGCACCCCTTCCCACGCTCCGTTTTAAACTCTTCATCCCAGCTTGGCGCGTCATCACTATGAAACATGAAAGGGGAAGACGTTCGTTGTTTCTCGCGTGGAAATAGAGAGATTGTCGGAACCGGTTTGGACAGATCCTGAAGAACACCCTCCCGGATGTGGTAGCTGCCCTGATTGGAGTACCGTTTCAACTTCTCAGTGTCAATGGGCCACATTCCGCGAATCGAGAATCCGTTCCCACCACTGCCACCAACAAACATAGGCGAATTCGACCAAGCTGTTGGATTTGGTGGGATCCCCCAATTCCAGCGTTCATAACCTCGGTGAACACGTGCCAGACTAAAAGCTTCCGACAGGTCCCTTAATACGAACTCATCTTTGATTTCCGTGGGCCCGCCCATCAACCGCAGTCGCTCGGCATCGTTCAAGTACGTCTCAATGTCGCGGAAACGAGAAGGCCAGTGAAACCCTATGCTCATGCGGTCCTCAAGGAGTAGGAAGCGCTTGATCTGGTTGACACGTCTCACGATGGCAGCCTTTTTAGCCGTGTGTTTCGAACCGGTTCTGCCCCAAGCCGGATCCAGGCCTCTGAAGCCAGTCCCGGCTTGCGCCCATCCGTCACCTTGTACTCCGGTGTCGACTTGCGCTGCCTTTCTGCCGCTGGGTCGCCGCTGCGGGATTCCACATCGACGCCTACCAGCACCTTCGTTACGTGATGCTGAAGCCATTGCTGCGCGAGATAATGTGGCTTGTTTGTTTCGCTTTCAAGCCTGTTTTCAATCGCTTGGGGGGCAGATCAGAGCCCCGTTTGGTTGTAACGAAATAGCGCAGATATCGTGTTTCGAGCGATGGTGATCTTATTCCATGGGGTTTGATCTGCTTCGAATCAGTGGGACAATAGGAACACACAAAAGTGCGGTTCTCCTAGTGAGAGACGCCAGCGAAAACCGATACAGGAACAGAAAAGAGAAAGAGCATCAGGGTGTGGGTCATTTCGGTCTCAGTCCAGGCTTTGAGCCGTTTTCCTTCACGCGTTCCGTTGTTTGTTATGTTTTGCCGTAATGTAGGTTGTCTGGGAGCCGGATTCGGAGTTCTAGGTTACATTCCAACGCGACTGCGATACATACCAGCAGAATGACCACTGGACGGTAGATTGATCCAATACTCAATAAGAAAAATCAAAGGACAATGGATTGCCATTATGTCCAATTAAAGAATTCAGCTGGATCATTGTTTTCTAGTGAAGTAAGGGTAGTAGGTAGATATCAGCATGTCGCAAGCCAGGTGAAACATCAGGTTAGCAGTGCTGAGGTTGGCAGCCCTTCCGCCCTTTCATGGTCAGGCTCAAACTTTCTAACAACCTAATGTTATTAGAAGTTCTGGGAAGTGAGAAATTTTCGCCAGCTTCTCTCACTCTCAAATATCGACGGGGTCTATGACGAAAAGAGGTCTCCCCATTTTTTGTGCAAGATCGCTCCTATCAGGGGCCTATCAGGCGTTGCTATCAGGTGTTGAGGCTACGGCAATAGACCATATTGGAGCCAGAATGAATGACGGGTTCAAGGTCTGAATGGAATGTCGATGGGAGCGGAGTATAAGCCACCCCTTCATACACCATCTCTCAACATCATAAGTCCTTTCATCGAACTTGCGCTTAAAATGCTCACATGCACCTGATCATGCTCTTTTCGTATACCAAGCTTCGTTGCAAAGGTTGCCGCACAGCAACACACACCGCTTATCGCCTTCATTTATTCATGAGAGGACCGTATCATTATTTAGTGGCGTTGGATCAACGAGTGACGACGTCATCATATCGTATTACATCCAAGAGGTGCTGGATGCTGAGCAATGGTTGCGAATACAGAGACAGCCTGGTTTTAGCTTAGCCTATTGTTTACTGTAAAGAAGAGATTGTGAATAATAGGGATGTGAAGGGTAATAGACCAGAAAAGGGCGGAAAGAAAGACCATAGACAAAACACCTCGATGGCCAGTACTGAACGTTTGAAGGGGTTGACCATCAGGTAATTACCAAGTAGCTCTTGAAGTGCAGCTCTGAGATTAACCGGGAGCTAGCAACACCACGAACAGTAAAGTTTGCTAGCCAGGGAATCAGATAAGCGTAGTCAAGCCCTCCCTAGCTCACCAAACCCGACGTTTTAGGCAGGCTGGCGGAGTGAATCGCACAGAATGATCTGCTGCATCGAACGGTTAGGTAAAATGGCTTACACCCACTGTAATAGCTAAGTCGTTCTGAACGAACAGAGCAGTCCTCAAACGGACGGGGCAACTCTCGGATACAAAGCTTAAACACGACGTAAAAGGGCCCACGCCCCGTAGCAAGACCCATTGGCGATTGATCAGTCTTCGCCTATTATCTCCAAGCTGCTGCCTGAATGTAGGCACGTCTTCGTAATCATAAGCAATTGATTCAAATCGTACAGTCTCATTTAGAGAACGTCCCACATGACGAAACGGAGGATTGGTGTTTTGAGTGCGGTAATCTTGGGTAATCTGGTTCCCCGGCTTTAATTTTTTTCTGCCCACCATTTTAGGAAGTACGGAGGTGCCTTCCCATGCATGTATCTATGTACTCCAGTACGGTCCGGGGTTATTTACTCATGTGCTTCTTTCTGATTAACCGGATAGGCGGCAGCTCCACCGATATCCTGCTTAGTCATCACCGGATCCAATGCAACAGCATCCAGGTTTTAGCATGACCGCACCATATTGGTGCATGATGCTCTTCGTTCTTTCATTTCATTGGTCTTTGTCACCGAACTCCTACTGCGTATGATGCTACAGGTTTCATGATATCAAATTTTCACTGCCGGGAACGGGCACCAGACATGAGTTCGCGTGATGCAGCTGCAACTCTCCGCGTCCTATCGCGTCTCCTACAAACCATCAGTATCGTGCTCCGTACCGTGTCTGGTTCCAGCACGCCCAAGAATTGTCAAATGAGCTGCACGGTACTCAGTTCCAGTGCTCCATCCATAATCTGATTTTCGAGGAGTTCGTCTGAGCTCAATTCAGGATGCAAAGCCTGACTTTTCTTCTTTGATCAGGGTCCATCCCAAGTTCAAGCTCCGTGTTTGGCAGATTTGGCATGTCGAATAGCATTGAGTCGGGCTTGGGATGAACCATCGAGAATCGCTGTACCTGATCAGATTAAAGGCTTGGCTTCACTATGGACGTCGGTACACGAATCCCTGGAACCGCCAGTTCTTTTCTGCATGGAATTTCTCGTGTTGGGTTTGTACTCCACAGTATCAATCAAGTGGGTTGTGCGTTGCAAAATAACACGGTGCAGTCAGCAGGAATTTTTTTCCGTGACTTCTGGTTTATCACAAAGCTTCAGCATCGGCAACATGCGGTAAGGTTTGCACCAAATGTACAGGCAACATGGAGGGGTTTCACGCGATATGGCAGTAATTCCATTTTGCAACGACTTCACGCGATCGAGTTGCTAGATGGTTGACCTATGAGCTGTTGTGGGATTGTGGAATATCTGGTGAGTTGATATTAGAGAAGTTTTGAGAGAAGAAATGATATTAGATTTTGAATTCATCGGTCGAACGACCAGAAGAACTTGGAAGCAGTGGTTGAGAAAAAGTCATAGTTTGTAGAAGCAGTAGAGGGTATGATGTCGTTTCCCCCCATCAAATCGCCCGCTCAACCAGCCATCCCCGAACCACGGTTACTTTGTCACTATCGTGGCGGACAGTGCGGTGCGCTTTTGGACGGAGATCTGGCTCAGGATGGTTTTGAATGCAAGCTGATACCTTAGAAACGACATGCGCGAACATGGATGGGGCTCTCATACCACGTGGAGGCGTAGGTAGGCGGAGTGTGATATGTAGATACCCGACCATGCCATGCTCCACCATACTTTACACGGTGAACACTTTATGGCTTCTTGCTGTAGCTCCGGATATCTCAGAAGAGCAGGCCGAAACTTAAATGCTGGGTCCTGGCACAGCTTGTCGTAGAGAAGTTTTCTCGCCTGTTTCTACGGCTACCTACACGACAGCCTCTCAACGATGATCTACCTGCCGTTCTGGGTGGAGAGGGAAAATCGAGCCATGATTCTTCATCACAGCTACTGCCGCTACTTCTGGCCCCACCAGATAATTGTGTAAAACCACTCTGCCATTCACATTACCATATCCATAATCGACGTATGCACGGATAAAAAATGGAGCAGGGAGGAGGCACGGGTTCCACTGGTGAATCTTCATGTGGATATTTTCCGTCGCAGTCTGGTGACTGTTAACAGGTCCCGTGATCCCCAGATTGTTCAACAAAAGGGCTAGGTTGCTCTGGCAATGACAAAAAAGTTCAAGCGGATACTATTCCCCGTACCCTAACATGTTGGCTGTAGAGAAGCATCATAAACGGAGAGGTGGGTATTAGTGTGATCATCCTCAGCGCAGCGCAAAATGTTTCCACGATAGGCATGAGACAGTTTATACATTGGTAGGATGGAATTCAGCCCCAAGATTGTCTCAGTCACGCAGCTAAGAAGAATACGCCAGGTAAGTTGAAAGCGTGGAAAGTTGGCAGGTGAATACATGGATTTGGTCAGCGGTATAAATTGAAAAAATCCCATGGATAGGATTATCATGAACGTCCGATTGAATAGAGTCATTGAACAGGAATGATACCAGTAGTTCCCGCTTGCTATTGACAGAGCATATGATGATGACATGATAGCCCATGTATAACTAAGTTAGGTAAGTATGGGCCTATAAGTAGATACCAATCGTATTTATGTGGACCTCACAACAGCATACCCAATGCATATACAGAGGTACTGGATCGTGAAAACCATACGCCTCTTCAAACCTAATCCATGGTCATAAGTCCCTATTAGACAGGCGGACAGGCACGCTATCGGTGGTACCTCGCAGATCTTCCACCAAGGACATCCAGACCGTTCCCCCAATACCGGTAGGCCTTCAACGTCGCCAATTGCCCCTCCTTTCATCCTAAGCCGTACGATCTCCACAGCCAACGCCATACCGGTACAGTGTATCTTGAGAAGAAGACTTCAAAATTTTCTTGCGAGAATTTTCGGTTCCAATATGAAATAATTGGTAATTACATATGCATTCTCCGGCATATCGATATGTGCTCATGTGGCTCAAGGCCATGCAGCATCAGGGTGTTTCTAGATCCTCGATCGAAGGGCCGTGGCACGTTTTCCTACTGTGGGGAATCCAAGGTGATATTTAAAGTAACATCTGATCCTACGACAACACCTAGGTGCCTAACATTCGGTAGATGTGAGGTGGTAGAAGGCGGTCGCAGATAGGCTGTTTGGGTTGAATCTGCGACTCACTTGGCGTGCGCAAACGTTATTGGGAAGGCGTGTTTGAGGAAATGAAATACCTCTTAGGCCTCTTCTTCTCTTGCTTCGAGAACGCAGACTATCGGTTTCACGGGTCGAGAAGGGCCTAACGCACCGTAATTAAAATTTCGAGACACGAGAACAGACATGCTGCAACGTGCACGGGATTCCGCACATACCGCAGACAGAATCCCCGTCTTATGCGAGTCGTTGACGCGACATTTCTCTGCAGGCCTGTCGCTTTTTGATGGCAATCGGAACAGATTTTTTTTTAATCGTGAAACACTGTTTCGGAGCACCTCGCCCGCTTACCTGGGCTCCAGTTTCTGGTACGATAGGTATCTAGCGAATTCTCGTTATTAGCAAGGCAGCTCGTGAGCTTCAAGCACAGAGTCATGTCAAGCGAAGTCAAAGAGTCAATGGTGCTTTCTAAATTGCCAGCTGCCGAATGTCACAGGACAAGAAAGAGCTTGTCTATGACACTACAGCGCGGCAGCAGAGAAACATCAGCTGATTCTCTATGTCGGTAAAATGTTTCATGGTTGGGACCGGTTAGCTACCGATACGGAGGGATCCATCAATCTTGAGAGTTTGGAAAAAAGGGAGTTCCGTTCCGTCTGAGGTCCGAATTCTGAGAAAACCCTGGCACCGGTAGTGCCTAGGTTCTGGGATTTAATGAGCGGGCCCGGGCCGGGCTGAATGACACCTCCGCTTGCTTGCAGATGACAGGGGTAGGTACGCAATCGCAACATCTTCGGTCGTCACACACGTTGTCGCCATGCGAAGGGAACATTGATTTTAATGAGAGAATACGGAATGGGAATGAATGACGAATACTGGTAGTGTTCCTGGTCCCAACTGGTTGGAAAAATATGGCGGTTAATAATTGACCTCTAACCACCGTGCTGCCAGTGCCCCACGTAACCCCCGGATGGGATATGTCAAGTTGGCTTGTCATCATTCAATCAACCTCTGGGGGAGGTAATAAAATATTGAGCACCGATGCCATTTTGTCCGGAAATAGAGCAATATCGCCGCTTCCTTGGTTGTTGGTATGGCAACGAATACAGTTCCGAGGTCCCGACAGCCGTGTTTAGCATCTGCACTGACGCCCAAGAGTGGCTGCCATTGACGAACAAGACAGACCTGATGATACGGTACTTCGCATAGAAACTTCATTGCAACTTACGTGAGCTTTGGAGCATTGACACGAAGATCCTTCTTCTGCACGTAAAATACAAACATGGTTGGATTTTAGTTTGCTTGCAAGGACAAGATGACGTTTGTTACAGGAAGCACCGAACAATAGAGCCCTGTAACCGGGCTCGATAGGTACCAGATCTGCTTAATTCGATATTGGTCCTGTTGAGTTTCGCAGTACATGTATTACCGAGTGCGTAAGCAAAGACATCGATGGGATCGCTACTGCTGACCATATCAGGCAACGAATCCTTATTTCCAAGGCTGTTAGTTTCGTCACTTTCCCACTCCAAGTGCTCTCTCCGTAATTGGATTGTCATTTTAATCTTGCCGAAAAGGGTTCACCAGGATTATTCCCCGCTGCAACTCGTGCTTAGGCGATAATGTCTCAAATCCAACTCCGTACCAGTAAATGCTGTACCAGGGTTTGCAATATTAAGCTGATAATCTAGATCGGGGTTTAGACGGTGGGTTTTAAACTAAACAGTGTTATTCCTCTAGGTGCATGTTCCTCTGGCTTTTTTTTATCTTCAGGTAATATCCTGAGCACCATGCCGGTATGAGCGATTCGGGATGAGCCGCTCTCATCACCAAAAATATATATCAAGTTTACAATAGCGGTGCTCCCGACATCTGTAGACCCCGACCCATTTGACAACTTGTGTCAAAGCAACCATCAAACGCAGGTATAATAGGCGAAATGAATGGGGGGCGAATCATCTATCGGTAGTAATATGAGAATGAGAGAGGCTGTCGAGCACTGTGGCAGGAGGGCAAAATACTACATCCTGACTCTGTATTCATGGGCCCTTGCCACCCCTATATCGCAAAAAATAAAAGTCCACCCACATTTGCTTCCCACGCACACAACCACTACGAAGGGTATTTCTGTTCCTTACGAAGTTTCTTGGTTGAATGTTCGTGTAGACCTGCCATTTTGAACATTGAAAATAGTGGTGATGAGGAAAATGCATTGCTTGCGCTCGTGAGTAGAGGACATGGGTGGTCTTTTATTTTTGCAGTGCAAGGGTGGCACGGATTCATGAATACAGAGTCAGAATGTAGTATTTTGCCCTCCCACTACAGTGCAGACCAAGTGGCAATCCATGCAGATGCCGGTAATCGTCCGGACCCCGAAAGTGTTGAAGATTATCAAAGCCTATCGCTCAAAGGGGCCACGTGATTAGCATTCTTGTCCATAATGATTTCAGGCAGTAACGTCGAAATCAGTTCCGCGATAAGGATGCGAGGCAAGCACAAATATTGCCGAGTTCTCTATTCCAGCCTCTATCCGAATACTGTAGGTGGGAAATGACCGTTGTCAAGTAGGTGAATTTGACTTGAAATGGTTTCTCCTGGTTCAAAGTCTCATGCATGTGTTCTCACCTCGGCCCTTGATGTGGAACATGCAGCCTTACCGCGGTTACAAGATCAAACTGGTTTCGGGGCCGGGTGGCATACCGTATTTGACACACCCCGCTTTGGCTGGCGTCTATTGTGGTTGAAGCAGGGCTGTTGGCTTGGCTTCGAGGTTGGGAATTATTCAGGATCTCTGATGAGCCTGCCTGTAGCGCGAATGCATGTCTAGTCACACGTATCAATTATACCTCTTTGACTTGAAGAGATTGAGTCGGTTCCATTGTAATCGTAGAATTTACGCTCCCCTATAATGAGCAGGCAGGATTTGGTTGTTTTTCAAGAAACAACATTCACCATGGCAGGTAGTTGTCTATAATGTATTCCCCGCCAGCCCTACTCGTAGCTTACCTATGATGCTTCAAACCTTCGTGAATTGCATCCAGCAGACAGACGAGACACCGGACGATGGATGGATCACATGATCACTAGCGAAGCTTCTGTACCTTTCCACCCTCTCAAGGGTATCGGTGTCAATTGCGATCCGCATACTACCTGGCCGCAACCTGAGCCATGGTAAACTAGGTATGCTTCTTGGCGGGTAAATCTAGGGAGGCGACTATGCTACAACCTTGATAGTTTAGATAGTTTGCTATGTCATTGCGCACTATCATCATCGCTAGACCAAGTTCCTACATCTGCTCGCCTCTGACTCTAAAATAGGTCGTCGAGTAGTACGCGATTTTTCGTGTCGTCGCATCTCGCCATGAATTTCGAGCTTGTTAGATTTGATCACTTGTCACCCTGGTAGGTGGTCCACGACTTGCAAGATTTGCAAGCTTCATGCATGACCAGCAAAATTTATCCGTACATGACTTTATGTAATTACGAGTGGAGCCTCCTCACGGCGAGCTCCATCGAACATTGCGGTTCTTATCATTTCAGGTTCTGCATTGGGAGAGTTGTAACTGTGTGTTCCGCAAAGATATACAGGCATTGAAAGACTTGGAAAGGAAAAACCCTCGTCGGATTTAGTGTCACCCCTGCTCCACCATGAAGCCCGAGAAACAGTTGAATCTGCGGGGCTTAGCCAGATATCCAGTATACCTCAAATAGATTTATTCTGTTCAGTTACGGCAGGGCCATGATTAGTCTTCGCAGTAGTTTCGTTGTTCTGGTGTTGGAGTTTCTACTTTACCAACACCTCCGAATTTCGTTACGATGAATGAAGTGTCTCGCGTAAGGTACCAGCAGATATCGGCATTGAGGCTCTACAGTAGTTGCCGGCGGATAGAAAACGAGATAAGCTATCACACAGTGTCCGCTCTGTTCCATTTTGATCCTGAAGATGAGGGGACACACCGTTCCCTTTTGCTCGCCCAATGCCGTTGCGTCAGACATGACTAGCAAACGCCGGCAGCATCAGCAAAGCTGCAAGTATTATTCTCGGAGGTCGTGCGATAGTCTAACGGGAGGTGGCACCGGCACCGGCCTAGACTCTGCCGGTACTGTATCCGCTCTGTGACGTCGACGACGGAAAGAATTTCATGGCCGAAAGTTATTGTCAGTTGGGTTCCTATATGGTGGAGTTTGCAAATTTGCGATCACCAGGCTAACCCATTCGAAGGGCGGCTTATCAAGACATCATATGCATCGCGTGCCACCAGGCTGCCGTTGCGTCTCTTCCCAGCTGATGCATCTGAGGAGGTCTTGAGCTGTACAGTAAGAAAGTGGTTGGGACCGACATCTCCACAACGAGCGGGTTGCAAGCCATGGGTAAACCGCCAAATCTCACGCTGCACGGGGGGCGGTGGTGTCATAGCGTACACTGTCCTGTACCAATGATACCACGCTCCTGCCAGTTATAGTAGTACGGTAGAGCAGTAGCAGAGTGACGATGATGCAAATACAGTATGAGGAAAAACCTGGTTATTACGATGAGGTCGGAGGGCCATATTATATGACTTGGGTTGAATTTGGACATGCTGGGCTCTCGAACTGGAATACCGGGGCCTTGACTATTACGTGCATACAATACTTGTCATTAGTTTTCTGGTACTATGGCAGGAACGGCCAGTTAATGAAGCCAAAAATAACGATTGGTCCCAAAGCGTAGACTAATCGTTGTCGATCATCATGATCTCCAGGCCTGTCGGGCATGACTTGCAAACATATGCAATTAACCTAGTTACATTCATAGATCGGTTACTAACGGGCTCGCCTGCCGCAAGGAATCGTGCGGGCTCAAATGTAGTAATGCGGCCCGTCTGCACAAAGTCTGGACACAATTGATTATTGTGTCTCGCTTAACATCTGCCAGAAGGTAAATTTTTTAATAGGAATCGCCACGGGGCTAGGATGATACCACAGTGAGCAGAAATGACACTGTCAGTTTATGCAATTGGGAGATATCGAGAGGAGGGGTCTGACCAATTTCAATTCGCAGCTCACCGGTATTTCCATGGCATCGCGCGCACGATTGAATGAATCACCAGTTACAGTTGGTCCCAATGAAGGTCCGAAGTCCAGACAGGCCTGCAATTGTTCACTCTGAACCGTTTCAGCATTCTCTGGGAAATATTCGTGCCTTGTCCCTAAACCTCGACCTTGACCGCGGCGATGGTACCCAGCTAAACAGGGGTTGGCTCTGGAGGCACGGGACGTGTATCTGCGCTGCACTGTCTGTCATCGGCCATCTGCGGGCGACAGGGTGAAAGAGAGGCATTTGTACCCCAAGATAGGATACGCAACTGACTGATCCTCGTTTTTATCAAGCGAAGCAAAAGTGCAGGTTGAGCAACATCAGGTAATTGTAGAAGGAAACCAACAGTGAGATTTAGGCCAATCCTCGTCGGGCGGTTGCTTCGGTTGTATGATATTCGGAGCCCATTGTGAGCCTGTGAGGGGAGGGTCACTTTACAGTAAGTACTGTACTCGCAAGGACGGCAGGTGAAGCAAGCAATGTGGACAATAGAGTCATCCCACCGTATTTTCAAATAGGGGGCCATGAAAGGATTCTGTAACCGCAGTGATAGAGCGTAACATGAGAGTGAGATACATCACAGTACGGCAGTTCGTCATCAATTCTCGACGAATTATGACAGATTTTATGATGAGCAACCAGGGCCACCTGCACAACCACTCCATCTCACGGGGGAAGCACTCAATTAATACCTGGTTGAGCTGCTACCGTGCTGAAGGGCTTGGACGCGACTAAACGCCGGCCGCCAAGACTCCCCTTCTTGTGCCGTATCGGTAACTTTTGAGGTGTGCTCTGTTCTGCAAACATTGGTGTTGATGGCCAGCGACCGTCTGACAGCGCCAATCGGGCATCACAGTAGGTACTGTAGGTACGGGACTTGGCGCAACAGGGAGCGTGGTTCGACTTTTGCTTGCATGAAATTGTTCAACATTCTGATTAACAATCGGTCAATCCAGCACGCAGCGATCTGTGCTGCATAAATAAACAAGAAGCACTTCTTTCACGCTGCGCGTCCATTGATAGTCAGGAATCTGACCCCAACGGCTGGCTGCCCACGAGTTTTACCTATCCGCTTTTCAAGGTTAGGGATGGCTTCTGGCTGACCTATCTACCGGTACTGTACACAGTATTGAAGCTGGAAGCAATTGGCCTCAGGCGCGCACAGCACTGGTAGGCAAACAAGACCGTAGCGTAGAGGAGGTTCTGCGCCGCAGGAGCGGACGTTCAACAGACACAAATCAAACTCGGAACACCAGTACCGCCGCGAAAATTTCTGCCAATAGCCACGGGCAGATTGGCAGCTCGCCAGTGTGCAGCAGTGTGCTGCGTCTTATGGGCTGCATATTGCTGCTTCTGCTTTCACTGCACAGCGCGCGAGTGAGCGCGTGCCCCTGGTCTAGCTTGTTGTCTGGTACCGGCCAATGAGAACGCTACTGACGCTGGGAGGCCGTTCCCTGGTTCCCTGCTGTTGGGTCTATCCTAGATTCAAGGCCGCGTCCACCGCCGTGCCTCTTGGTGCCACCGTTCCGGTCTCCGCTTCTGCTCCTCTTTGCCTGGTACTGTCTTGAAGTGCCATGATCAATTTCTGCCAATCCTTTTTCATCTCCTGCACCTCCTCTCACTTGAAGGCCCGCCTCTCTTCTTCTCTTCGCCCTTCCCTCTGCCCCCCTCACTCGCGATCCATTCATTTCCTGCTCTCCACACCGTCTTCCTACGAAGTCCCTGGTGCTCTTCTACTAGAGGGAAGGAGAAGAGTCACTCAGGCATTTCGACAAATCGCCTAGCGTGGGAACCAGGAGCAGGGCTGAGAACTACATGAAGAGAGGCAGGTAGCCCGAAAAAAGTAAGGAGATCGATTACTCGATCGCCCTTTTTTTCTTCGAATGTGCTCTCTACTGTAGAATAATATCGTCCTCTTCCAACCTCGCCGTTGCTGGAATCCTGTTCACTCTCCGAGTCAACCCTGGCCGAGCTCTCCAAAACATCCTTTCAATCCGCCCGGTTTCTCCCTTCCCAGACCACACCCGCCTTATCCATTCCACGGCCACCCGCCCTCTCACCGATCTATCGGGCTGAAGGACTTGCCAATTCAAACACCCTCGATTTCATCGTGCCAACGGTGTCGGGGAATTTAGCCCCTAAACATCGCCTTTTATTTTTGGGTTTGGGACCTTCCTCAGGACGCAGTGGATTTGAACCCCTGTCAAGAGGTTCAAATCCAATTTATGCTGGACGAATCTTGATGAATTGAGATCACCCAACCATTGAATACAGCTGTGGAAAGCGTGTAGATGTTTCGAGGTAAGTTATCAAAGATGCGGAGTGTGTGCGCAAGCTCCTGAATGGCGGACCCCGTCGCTAGCGTTGCTTCTTTTCCTCTTAAAGCTAGGGTGGGGACCCACTGGGAAAGCCGCCCAAATTTCCAATGTAATGCGGAGTTTTAATATCAAGCCCTTTTTTGCAGCTTACATGCCGACGGATTCCACCAACTTTTCGTCCACCACGCTGACAGCTCATCGTTGAAGCACTCGTCTCTGGGACTCGTTAACTCGGTGTTCCCTATCAGCTTGCGTATTCCGCCTTGGAATCGAATTCCAATCGGTATCCGCTTAAATCAGCAACTGTGGCGGTAAGGGATGACCATTTCCCACCCTCTCCTCCCATACCCCATTTAGACAAACCCTTTCCTCCTGTGTCGCTGCTCATCTGGAGCCGCAAATCTAATTGTACATGCCAAAGAGGCTCTATTAGTTACATTGTGGCCTTTTGGTGGTGCGGTTTTCAAGGCTTGACCCTGATTACCTACTCCACATGGCTGCCCTGTGCCCTGTGTCGTTTTATCGATTCTGACCGCCATTGTTGGCATTGGTGTTCTGATTATACCGACGCTAACAGCGCTCCAGAGAATCCTCGATAGAAGTCATCTCTTTAAGTGGCCGCTTCCCCAACCGTATTCGCATAGTCATCAACCCAACCCAACGAGTTCAACTCTGAATCGTTCGGCTTTTTGGCCATTGTCATTCATTTTCTATTATTCACTACACTCATTAATACTATAGTAATACTCGCGAATTGATTGTGTGCAACTTGGGACCTGAAACTCTTATCGGCACTCCCAACTCCATCCAAGCTTAATCGCACCACATCGCTCCTTCCCAATTTGAAGATTCCTGGAGAATTTGAAGCAACACTCATTACACAGCTACTGGCGCGACCACCTTTTTCGGAAAGTCTCAACCAAACCCGATCGGCAATCAAACCCGACCCGACTAAACTCGAGCGTTATCGTGAACAGCCTCGCTCTCAAACCAATACTACAAATATGGCGTACCCAACATCTTCCGACTGCGGCTACTTCGTCGAGTCTGATGCACCTCAACACACTCGTATGCATTCCAAGGAAACTATTAAGATGCTAGCCCGCCAGCGTCAAGATATGATCGGGAATGAGATGTCAAGGCTCGCGAACGACGAATATCTGGAGGACATCATGCAACACATGCGACACATGGAGGTATGTTGTATTCTGCATCATTTTGAATATAGACTAAGACATAAGGATCTGGAACTGATAAGTAAAATAGGACGAAACTTTACCTGATGCCAATCTCATTGACATGCAGCGCGAAATCCAGTGGTTCATGAGACCCTACCTGATTGACTTCCTCATCGAAGCTCATGCTGCCTTTGTGCTGCTCCCCGAGACGCTGTTTCTGACAATAAATCTTCTCGACCGCTACTGTTCCAAGCGGGTGGTTTACAAACAGCATTACCAGCTCGTTGGCTGCGCAGCTCTTCTAATCGCAGCCAAGTATGGCGACAAGAAAGACCGAGTTCCTCAGATCAACGAACTGAACAATATGTGCTGCGGTCTCTATGACGCCGGCATGTTTACACAAATGGAGATGCACGTTCTCAACACCCTGGAGTGGACCATCGGACACCCGACCGTGGACCTGTTCTCGCAATTGATTGTGACGGAGGAGGGAGACGACCGAGAAGTTGAACATATGGCCGCTTATTTATGCGAGATTGCCCTCTATCATCGAGAGTTCGTTTCGACTAAGTCTTCGATCATGGCCAGGGCCTCTCTGGCACTTAGCCGAGCCATTCTGGGACGCCAAGAAGTAAACGACGGAGAATGGGATCATGTGGAGAACGTTACGCTGTTGGCGCTGTCACAGCAACTTCATCAGCCATCGTTGACACTGTCAAGAAAATACTCATCTCCACATTTGTCACGAGTTTCGGGCAAGCTTGCCGACTTCCTGGCCAGACAAGCTGCCATCAACCGACAAGCTGACCCGCCTTCGCCACCTTCCGAACCGGCTGCGGCTGCTAAGCCCAACAACATTTACTCCACGCCGCAGAAGGGACACGGAGTTGAGCTGGGTGTTAGCCATGGATATATCACACCGCCCATCACGCCTGATGGAATGGTGATTGGTACGGCAGACCCTCTCAATAAATATGTTCCTCCCCGATGTCCGGTAACGCCCACACCGCCTCAATCTCAAGTCACGTCGTTTCCCACACAACAACAGGTGCCGCAGTACACATCTTACTCCCGCGATGAGTATCATCAAGGGCATTCCAGCCATATGGTTGTACAATAGTATTCGGGTTAGGACAATGGTTTTCTTTCCTCTCGCACCAGGATTTCATCTCGAGGCTGAGCTGCTTCATTCTCTTAGTATAGATGCAGGGCTTCAAATCAAGGGCGATGTGTTGCATGAATGCGGGCGATGGCTCAAGGTCGCTTTTCATTATGGCTAAGCGATTGTATTTGATTTGTTTCTTTTCAATCATACCCATCCGAGCGATTGCTATTTCTATGATGCGCAAGCGAAAACAAAAATATATAAAAAATATGGAGCGAGCCACTCAAATGGACGACTTCCCCCAAAAGTTCGATAATCTCAACCCGATGACTGCACCCATGTCTATCCGACTGCTTTCAGAAGAACATAGGTACCCATGGCACATTAAGGACTATAGACAGTATGGAGGAGGTTGGTGGTCTCGCGCTGAGTAACGACTTCCGGACCGCAAAGTAGCCAGCACTGGAGGGAACCCGAGGGAATGGCAAATTTGAGTTTTCCCCATGGCAGCAGCAACGATGGAATTTAAAAAAGAGTGTCATGCAGGAATTGACGGTGTTCGACGTTATGGGGCATGGGCTTTTCCTACCGGCACGAGTGGGATGGTTAAGATTTTACTGGCGAAGGAGGGGAACGACGACGAAGTCTCTCGAGGTTGTTGTGTACGACTGCGCATCTTGTAGAGCTGCGAAGCCTGTAGGGTTGGTACATCGTGGATGCCACACTTCGCATGATGGAATGGGGATGGGGAGAGACTTAATTCTTAAGAGACGGAGAAGCGCCTGGTTTTCACTCTGGCACAGCGTATACAGGTTTCCTGCCTGGCCAGCGTCTGGGCTGCTTTACCTATTGAGCCGATGGAAGGAGCGAACGAGAAAGGCCGCATCAGCATGAGGAGGACGAGAAAGAGCGGAGGTGAGAGAAATGGAGGCAGTGTGTTGTACTCTAGCTACCACTTCGATGCCCGCCTCTACTGCTACACCCTTACGCTGGTCATCCCAAAAAGAGTAAAAATCTCTGACCAATTTTTTTTTGTCTCATCACACCGCTTGGTTTTCTTGATTCTTCTTTTCATTCCTTTTTGTAACATTTGAGTCGGGTGCAACAGAATGTTGTGTATTATAAGGTGTGTAATGCTTGTATGCCAGTAATACGTGGCGCATACATTTTGATGCATTGAGGCCTTCTGCCGTCTTCTGCCGTCTTGTTCCTATCAGTTGCTGTCGCATCTACTCCATTATTCGGCCATTTAGTGATTCAATCTCTGGGTGGATTTCTCAGTCCCCAGTCGTGATTCCTGCGTTGAACTCGACATGATGCTCTCTCTCTCTCTACGTCTTCTCTTCAACGAAAGAGCCTTCGCTGCTCGCTTCAATCCCCATCATCCGTGCCCAAAACTTTGAATATCGCACTAACCAAGTGGAAGCTCCCAGTGACTAAAACCATTGTCCCCTCCTCTGCTTCCCACTTGCGTACCTCGCCCAAAGCTGCGCTAGCGCTGGAACATACTGCCACTGCGTCTGCTGTCTCGTGGCCAAGGTCCAACTTCTTGTAAACATCCGCCAGTGTTTGCTGAACAGACAGGTCTCGGGACGGACAATTGTTCTCTTGACTTTGATCTGGAGAAGACGGCAACGGCGCGATTTCATTACGTGTGAAGACCACTTTATCGAAGACGGTACCGTTACATCCCACATCACCGCCAGCCGCGGCCCCGTCTACCACCGAAGCCTCCCGAACTGCATCTAGAAGCATCGTGAGCAGTTTCCCCGCATCACGTTCCTGCTGGTTGAACACCAGTATCTTCCTCAGATTCTTTGCTTCCGTCTCCCTCACTTTCCCCGCGAACCACATCCCGACCTCTCGTAGACTCTCCGCCGTATGCGCCCCATCAAGCAACCACGCAACCCCCTTTCTCGCAGGGTCAGGAACCGTTTCGCAGCGACCTCTCAGTCGGGCGCGGCAAAGCCCCCGTCTCACCACGTCTGGCAGCGGCGCCGCGAGATCGAGACCCACAAGCCTGGCCTCGAGGTCGGGGGCAAGCGCACCGAGCACGCGACAATGCTCGACGGCGGCTCGGACGGCCAGAGCCTGATTCTCTTTCTGGAAGCGGCCTTCCAAAACGCCGATATGCGCGTTAGCTCCCGAGACGCAGTCGGTTACGAGCTGGAGGTCCGCGCCCCGGGTTTGGGCGCGCTCTTGGATGGTGCGCACGGTCACTTCTCTTTCTGCTGCTGCCGCTGCTGCCACTGTCGTGTTGTCGTCTGGCGTTTTTGAGGAGGATCCAGGCGGTGGCGGCTTCACGAAGATCTTCTTCCCGGGCCTCGCTATCCCCATTTTGTGCCAGGCGATCTGTGGGAGCGTGCTGCCGAGCATAGCCACGTGATCGATCCCCAGGGGGGTGACGACGCACGTAGTGACCATGTCAGGAGGCAAGACATTCGTGGAGTCGTATTCGCCCCCGATACCGCATTCGACAACGGCGCTGCGCACGCCCTCGCGCAGAAACGCATGCAGGGCCAGAATGGTCAGGAACCGGAAGTAGAACGGTTTCGAGCCCGGCCCTTCCGCCCAATCCAGCGCTTCACCATCCTCTTTCCAGGTTTCCTCTTTCCAGGTTTCCTCTTTCCAGGTTTCCTTATCCCCATCCCTCGCGGCTTCGATATCTTTCTTTGCCGCTTCCGTCAGGGCGTCCCACACCTCGAAGAAGTACTGCGCGAACAGCGCCCGGTCCAGCGGCCGCCCGTCAATCTGGATGCGCTCGCGCACGGAAACTACGTGTGGCGAGGTATACGTGCCTACGGGGCCGATCCGTGACACTCCGTTCCCGCTTTCCGCGTCTAGCTCTAGTAGCAGACCGGTCAGATAGGCGCACACGGATCCTTTCCCCTTGGTGCCTGCGACGTGGATAAAGCGCATCTTGGGCCCGGCCGGCTCGGGCAGGACCTCCGGGCCGAGGTTGGCGCGGCGGAGCCAGGCTTGCATCTCTGGGATGGCGCGGGCGTTGAGGTCGTCCTTCCCGGCTCCATTTGCATTTCCTGCGGTCTTGCTCGGACCAGACTTGCCTTGGAGGTCACCTGTGGGTGAGGGTGAGTTCCCTGCGGCTCGCACGCTGAAGAGCCCCGTGACTGCGAGGTTGGACTGCAGGGAGGCGAGCAGTTGTAATGCGGATTCGTAGCTCCGCGGGCCTGGGGCCGCGCGGGCTGTCATTTTTGCCTGGCTGCTACTGCTGGAGCGCTTTGCAGCTTTATTACCGCGGTGAGGAAAATATCGCGGATGCAGGGCGGGTCTCGCATTGACGATTCCACGCGTTGGGCTAAGGTGGAAATGGCGCATAGAGAGCCTCAGTGCACAAGAGAATGACGCTAGGACTGCTGTTGTGGGCGCCGGGAAGTAAAGTGCCGCGGAACCCGGAGAAAGAGGTTTCATGCCCTCATCCAGTTTTGACGTCCCCTGATTTGTAGACGAGCCATAGGTGGGGGCGTTTAGTATACGCTCCTGAAGCTCTCGTTATTTACAGCAGAGATGCCTCTTTGAAGTTTGAACCCCACGTTCCGGTCCACTTCCGGGAGCTACGGACGGTACCAGGGCAAGATCAGATTTGGATCGATCTTATCTATCAAATCATCAACACGGCTTTTGAAAGGTCGGCAGCAGTCTGTTGGAAAATGTCGCTATAGACACGGCTTCAAGATGTGTTTGGGTCGAATGGGTTATAGGCATGACGATATGTTGCGTGGGGGTGCCGTGTTTTCCCTTGAACCGCGGAAATTGCCGTGCACTCTGCAGGGGTATGGAAAGGTAATGCGGAACGTTTCCCGCTCACGCTGGAGTATGATGCAGGAACGTTGTGCCAGACCAGGTCCCCTTAAAAGCCCAGAATGATCGATAGACTATCTAGGTGTGCGCACGATTCGGTGGTGAATCGATAGCGAACCTGTTGAGCCCTGTCCAAAAAAAAAAATCGCAGTTCGAGGCTATGAGTCCTGTCCTGTCCTGTCATGACGTTCTCTCACATGGCAAAATTCAACGAAAACTGGTTCGGAGAAAATGTCCCCTGTGAGTTTGAAGATTCGATGGGAAATCTTAATCAGTATATGGATTTCATAGTTAGCTAAACGAGCTCATGATATATCGATGAATCGAAAACCCAACCCCAAGACCTCCACATCCACCCCACCTTTCCTTTCCAGAACACAGCGCAGCACCTCATTCAGCATCCCCCCCTCAAACGTCCATGCAATTTCCACACCCATCCATCCTGCATCCCAACCACTGCCCCCCTCCTATCTGCCCCCTGCCATGAAGACGCGGCCCATCACGTTGATCACCAGCACGCTGCCGTTCGGCGTCTGGTACAGGTTCGACCCGCGCCC